>PYXC01001670.1:1767500-1850000 GCA_015244755.2 Tenualosa ilisha
GTATACTTTATTGTGTGTGTGTGTGTGTGTGTGTGTGTGTGTGTGTGTGGTAAGCATCTTAGTCTAATTTATGTGTATGTGCTGGTAATGTATGTGTGTGAGCGTAATGTATGCATGGTTGTGTGTGTGTGTGCCACACAAGCGAGGTTAATTAAAGAGAGTGAATGGGGATGGTGGGGTGTGTGTGTGTGTGTGTGTGTGTGTGTGTGGAGACAGAGTTGGGGGGTTGGATAGTGCTGGCACATGCAGTGATGGGGAATGATTCATGGAGTGCAGCTTCTTTACATAGACAGCCGTTAGTGTCTCTTTAACCACCTCTGGAGCTCTGCTGCAGAATCCTCTCCTCTCCTCTCACTGCTCTCTGCCGTCTGTCTATGGCTTTTCTTTTCCCACTGTTTGCACTTTACCTCACCCCCCCTCTCTCTGTCTCTCTATCTCTATCCATCTTTCTCTTCCTCTCTCTCTCTCTCTATCCCTCTCTCTCTCTCTCTCTATGTCTCTAACTCTCTCTGTCTCTCATTCTCTCTCTCTTTGTCTCTCCCTCTTGCTCTCTCTATCCCTCTTTCTCTTTCCCTCTCTTTCCCTCTTTCGCTATGAGCTCCTTCAAAGTCCTATTCACTTTTCTCTCTTTATTCCTTCCTCTACCTACCTCTCCCTTTTTCTCTCTCTCCCCCTCTCTTTATCTTTCCCCCTCTCTTTCTCTCCTTACCCTCCAAATCACTGGAGCATACCCCACTGCTCAACAATTCACCCCCCCGCCCCACCCCCCACTCCCCTCTCTCACTGCCGTTCATTCTCTTTACCCTGCAGGGCTTCTCCTCTACGCCTCGGAGGCGCGCTTTATGGCCTCACAGATTTATAGTGGAGATTCGGAGCCCTCCAATGGTGTGCAACTAACTCATGAATCAGCGAATGGAGCGAATGAATTGTGATGTGCCACTACCACGAGGAGGGGTGGGAAAGGGGGGATGCTTTGGAGTTTAGGGTGGAATATGGGGTCGCGGGGAGGGGGAGGGTGGCGGGTGAGACAACCCAGAGAGTAGCTCCTGTTGGCAGGGAGTGGAATGGGTCGCGGCTGTTTATGGAACTCTGATTGACAAATGTTTGGGTGTAGGGCTGGTGTTGAGATGTGAGGCCCATTGCATTAGCTTCTATGCAGTGCTCTTGTCGTTCATTTTTTGTTCTGTTCTGTCTATCCTCCTGGGACTTCTTGGATCTCTCTCTTGGTTTAATGTATTTGTTACTGTGTCCTGCACTTGCTGGATCTGAAAAGGGTCTTGTGGTGGTGTTTTATTCCATTTAGCTTGCATGCAACAGTTTTTTATCACATTAATTTACAGTTTCTCACTCCTTCTGTTCCTCTCCCTTTCTCTCTCTTCTTTCCCTTTCTTCTCACTCACTCTATTCGCATTCTACCCATTCCTTAACATTCTCTCTCACTCTCTCTCCATCCTCTCTTTCCCTCTTTTTCTGTCTTCCTTTCTCTTTCTCTCTCCATTTACCCCGTCTCTCCATCCATATTTTCTTCCCTCTTCCTCTCTCTTGTTCCCTCTCCTTCTCTCTCTTAGCTATCTCTCGCCCCAGGTAGTCTTCCTGTGTTTAAACCTCCACTCCTGCCCACCATATCTGCCATCTCCATGGCCTCAAGACCCGCCCTCTCCTTCCTGTTGGCCGTTCTGGCCTGCACGGGGCCCGCTCGCCCCTCCCCTCCCCTGCTGTTGCGCCCCCGGGAGAGAGAGAGGGACTCGGGCGGCGTGTCCGGCGGCGTCAACATCGCTGTGGTGCACTCGGGTTCCTCCCTGCTCCCGGACGCGAGCGGCGGCGGCAGCGGAAGGGGCGTCCGTGGCGGCGTGAGCGGGGGAGGCGGGGGCTCGGGCCGCGGAGGCGTGGGCGTAGGCGGAAGCGGAGGAGGGGGCTGGGCCGGCACGGTGGGCGACAGCGTGGTGACAGCCTCGGGCTCGGCTAACGTCATTTGGCTGACGGTGAATGAGAGCAGCCCCGGGAGCCTGCTGCTCCAGCTGTGCGACCTGCTGGCCACCACGCCGCTGCAGGGCCTGGTTTTTGAAGAGGAGCGACCGCCACCACCCAACCGTGCCCCGCTGGCGCCCATGCTGGAGTTCGTCTCGGCGCAGACTGGCGTGCCCATCGTGGCAGTGGGAGGAGGAGCAGGCCTCGGCAGGGAGCCGCAGGTGAGTGTGGTAATGGTGACTGGGTTGTTTAGCAGACACTTCTATTCAAAGTGACTTCTCACAGTGGAAGAGGCAGAGACAGATAAACAGATTTGCTTTGCGGTTCCATCTGAAATCGCACCCATTGCAACCCATTTCCAAAACACCCAAAATCCAGGAACCAATCACAATCACGTATCTTATCCAGGAGTGTGCTTCCCAAAACCATTGTTGGTTGGCAATGGATAATTACATTGCAGCTAACTAAGTTGCTAACTTAACTAACTTAATAGCTACTATCTTTTTGGGAATGTGTACATTCTTTTGTAAGCAACTGCAGCTACTCAACTGCATTTGAGTAAACAACTGCATGTCAAACTGTAGAGGGCAAGAAAGTTCAATTTTTTGGATTTCTAAGAAGATTTGGTTGGAGTGTGTTGCTCCAGTTTGAGTTCAATTTTCATGCTGGTTTGGCTCTTGGAAGTGAATGAGTGACTCGACTTCAAACAAGGGGTTGGAATCGAGAAGCAGAAGAGAGAAAGGGCTTGTATCCCGATATTGGGATAGGTCAGGGGTCGGCTGCCTTTTTTCTGTAAAGGGCCATTTTCGGTCATAAAAGTTTTTCGGTCATAAATGTCTGGGCTACAAAAAACAAAAAAACCTTCAATAGTTGTATGGAGACCAACTCAGTTTCCTATTCTTTTGAATATTTTGCTACTCGAGCTTGTAATCTATTAAGATATGGTAGCCCAAGTCTGCAATATAGAATAAAAACATTTTTTTTTGTTGGGTGACATAGGCTTTTCAACATGACATGAAACTTAAGGAGAAAAAAATGATTTTAAAGCTGAAATGGAATAGCTTAGCAAGGCTCTGCAGTGTCAATTCACGTTTGTGCAAATGAAATTAATATCAGCACACCATAAAATAGAAAGTAACTTAACCATTTTTTGTAAATAAAACATAATCAACTTTGAATTGATAACACTGGGAGATCATAAACCGTTTTCAAACAATTAAAGTTTGAACTGTTACGTCCTCCGTTTTGATATCGCTCATTGAATTTGTGTGTTTCTGGCACAAGGTCACACTTTTGTGCTTATCTATCTAAGAATCTATCCTTCTTTCGGTTACATCGGCCAATTCCATCTCAAGGTTAAGCTTAACAGTGATGTATGAACAGCCAGGGGCATGAAAGAACATGCCGAATCTTCTCAAACGTTTTTTTGTATTCTGTGACTATATTTGATAAGACTATTATTTGGTCTTCTGAACTCTCAGAGATGGGAAGAAAGAAAGAAGGCATCTTTAGATAAAGCGGAGGACTACATCTTATGCTCAAACCGCATAACCTACTGGCTACTCCAACACCTATGTGCCCCTCTCTATGAAGTGCAACTCGTTGAATCTGCAGGAATATGTTTTGTATTCCAGTGACAATATCTGATAAGCCTGTTCTGCTTTCCTCTGAACTCACTCAGAGAGCCTAAGAAAGTTTTTAGCCAAGGTGGAGGTCTAGCTTACATCTTGCGTTTAGACCGCATACTGGTTACTCCAGCAGCTGTTAGCTCCTTTCCAGGAGGTTTGTGTTTAACGAATTTAGATGTTATTATATCAATCATGAAGGACAACTCTATCCAGTTTGGGTCTTCCAACTCTGAGAGGGTTTGGACTTCTATGAATGTGTTCACGTGTTCTACACAATCCACAGAGTTTTAGCACTTGTCCTCTATCACCGAGTCTGAGATTCAAATATGCACTGCCAGGATGTAACCTGCCTCACACTTTATGTTTACAAAGACAAAAAAACGTTTTAGGTCCTGTACAGGCTACATATTTTTTTTTGCAACTTAATGGTTTACTTTAAGCCTGCAGCGATAAAAGAAAAATAAAACACATAAAGTATTTATTATTATTGTTTACTGTTATATAATCTTCTTCTCGAGGCAAAGGGCCGCATGGGGGGGCGCTAGAGGGCTGCAGGTTCCCGACCCCAGATACTGTAACAGACTGTGATAGACATGAATAGATCCTGTAAAAAGAATTAAATGTGCCCTATAAGCAAGTTGTATTTTACTATTAATATAACAGATTTGAAGTCATGTCAATGGTAAATTGGCCAGTAGTAGGGCAAAAAAGCCTACACATCTACACTTCATCTCTATATGAAATCGTGTTTAACTTGTCAGCATGGCTCTTCAAAAGTTATCATCATTGATTCCTATCCTTTGGCTTATAAACGTAATTGTGTTAAAATCAAGACATTGGTGTGAAACACAAGGTTCTGTGACTTTAAGAGGAGCTCAGTAGTGACAAAAAGCACATCTCTGCTTTTGGAGTCTTTAAAGGTACAATTCACAATTCACAATTTTATCAAAAATGTGTTCATAAATAGTTTAGCATCTGTAAACTGGAAATAAACAGTGTAGGTACCAGTCAGCCATACACTTTCATATCCTGTCACAAAAGGGTTACAATATCGTATTGGATAACTTTGGACATTGTTGATGTTATTAAAAGTATCATTTATAATTTGCACACATTTAATGTCAAATAAGACTGTGCTCATACACAGCCCTACATCTGTAAATTGGAAACAAACAAACTTAAATATCACCAATCTTTCATCAGATTTAGGGGCTGTACTTTTAGAATACCCAGTGCAATCCAATCCATTTGTGTGAATGAAGCTGGCCTGACAAATAAGAAATCGCTTTTCATTATCCCATTGCACGACTGAATGACAATTCTCCTTTGTCTGCATTTCAAATCAGCCAAAGTTGATCAAGCAGATAAGTGATACTCTTGACACAGTGCTTCAGACACACACACACACACACATACACACACACACACACACACACACACAGCCATAGGATTACCCCTTTTACACACACACACACACACACACGCACACACACACACCACACACACAAACACACACACACACACACACAGCCATAGGATTGCCCCTTTTACAGACACACACACACACACACATAAATACACACACACACACACACGCACATATACTGTCCTCTCCCATCATTTATGCAGTTTACCTGGGAGAGCTAAGTCTTAGCAGCAGCCCCAGGGGTTGAGCTGAAAGCATTGCAATTGATACTGAAAATAAAAAATCAATTCCAGTACTGTCAATCAGCTCGCTGACTTTGCATATTCAAGCTACTGAATACAGTATTACAGTAAGGCACTCATAGCTCTACCAACAGAACACGCACACACACACACACACACACACACACACACCTTTCAGATAACACAGACCCATGGCAACACAAGGTGCAAGTATCAGTATGCATGCGCTGTTGTGTAAGTTTTCTCGGGATGAAAGCCTTAGCTAAGTGACAAATATGTAAATGTTATCGCGCATGAACAGGTGAGCAGTGGTATTTACAGCAAGGAGAAACTTGCTCGTGCTGCGATCAATATTCATCCCCTGCTGACTCTCTCCTCTGAGCCCCCAACCTGTAACCCAGAGGTATATGTCTATGTAGCTAAGGGAGACACTAGCGATCGCTCAGCAAAAAGAGCATTATTTATTTACAGCTCCCAGAGTCCGACCCTCACACCAAAACAGCAGAAAGAAAGTTTAGGGCGAGTATTTTCTAGGGACCGGTTTTCTCTTCAGAAGCACTTTGGCTTTACAAACATCAAGGCCCATTATATCACTTTAAGAGATTCCAGTTTATATCTTTGGAGTGTGCTTTCATTCCTGGAGATACTTAATAGGCTAATTTGGGAGATTAATTGGCTCCAGAACCCCTTAAGAACACCCCTCTAGTGCTTTCCCGGACCTCAATCGATGGGTGATGTAAGGATTGAAGGATTGAAAGGAAATCATCCCACTCACACCCACACACACACTCACACACGCACCAACACTCACGCACTCACACAATGACACACACACACACACACACACACACACACACACACACACACACACACACACACACCGATATGTTGGCTGTTTAGCAGCTGCTGACTGGCATGATCTAATTAGATGAGTTTATATTGGGTAAGAGATTTGTGTTCATGTGTGTTTATCCTTGGTTAAGTCGGATTGAGTTCAGTGCTCATTTACAAATTAATGCATTTTCCTTAAATAAATGATGTGGTTATTTTATATAGACAAGTCGGATGTGAAATGAAATATGTAGTGTTGACAAGTGAAGTCAGAGTCCCTGTTCGACAAACAACTAACCACCCTCTCCCCAAATCAGACAATGGCAAGCAAAATATTAATCAAATTCAAATTAACCTCAATCAGAAAATTGCAGGCGCACAGTCTAATCATGACGCACCAGGTGCATAACTCAGATTAATCTGTCATACACAGACTGCGACTACCCCTGAGAGGCAAACTACCTATTAGCCCTTTTTTTCACAAGCACACACACACACACACACACACACACACACACACACTTGTCTGCATCCGGAAGAGAAAAAAACAATTGCAGATGGTAATAGTGGGATATGCGAGGTTCCCAAAAGAAAAGTCTCTGGAGACCCTCCCAGCTCCCACTGAACACACAGCCATCCCAGAGCACAGCAAAGAGCGGTAATTGCTCCAATCAGGCTGGTAATTAATTGCATCAGATGTTTAAATATTTCGGTCAAGGTAACTCTAAGGGCTTTAATTGACTGGGGTTTGGCCTTCTGGGGAATTGGATATTATTTAATGTGAAATTCAATTACAGTCAGAAAGGTCCCATGCCACCCCATCACTTTCAACCTTCTCATCCATGCTGCAGTATACTTTAAACCCTGTGGTAGGTCTTCATATGGTCTTGACAGAAGATTTTCACCTTTTTTTTTCTTTTCAGTCTGAACCTACGCAATATTAGCCAGAAAATTGACCAGAGGAAATGCCTTGCTCTTCTCAACTGAACGCTTTCGACCGCCTCCCAAGTCCTCTGCATATCTGCACAGCAGGGTCAGAAATTAACTGCCGTTTTGATATGGAAGTCATTGGAGAGCCTGACTTAAGTGCGTGATCGGCCCTTCACTTCCAGTATCAATCTAAAAAACATTATTCACACTCATCTTACCTCTTCCAAAATGACACTTGGCTTATGTGGCCCTCGTTTATCCAAACAGCCTCTTCCATCGGCTCTTTCCCTCCAGCTCTGGGGGAAAACATGTGGGGGAGTTTACACTGTTTTTTTTTTTTGCACCATTCCTGTGTAACCTGCAAATGCATGCCTGCACAGCCTTCACATGGAGTTTCAGGACCATGGACAGCGTCAAAGCCTGAGATGGTGCCTCTGTTTGCATAGATTATGGATCATACAAAGATACTGAACCCTGCACTTCCAGTTGGCAATTCCAATCTGCTTAGGACAGAAATGTCTGACCTTCAAAAAAGAATGATTCTGTATAGTTAAACATAAGGGCATGAAACACAATAATAACTTACAGTCTTGTTTTGCTATAGTAACTGTAAGGGTTTTGTTGCCAAACACTTTATCCACCCTTGTAATGAATTTTCTTTCTTTAAATATTTCTTTCTTTCTTTTTCTTTTTTTAAATATTGTTTTTCAGGTGTATGAGTGGAACTACAGCTGGGTTGTTTTACTTGATTTATAGATACACAGTAAAAAAACAACACAACTGAAATAGATTGAAATTAAATAAAATTACCGGCAATACACAAGTGCAAAAACATGACTTAATTTTTTCAAAAATGGATTTATGGTGTTTTGGAACCAAATTCCCAAACACTATAAATCAATTTTTGGAAATATATTTAAATGAAAGATACATATTAACAATGCAATATAACAGTAATACAAGAATATAAATACATTTGGTATAGTAACAATGTAAAGATGGCATTGAATGTATCTAATTCGGCTGTGAAGCTTGAATGAATGTATTGTGAGTTGCTTAGCAGCAAGTTTCAAAATAATGCCCCAGTTAACACCAAATTGTCCCCAGAATTTGCATGCACCACCATTCAAATCCTGCAGCTGTGGGCTGGGTGGGGGTGGGGGCAGGGGGGAGGTGGTGTTGGGGCTTTGGCGCTTGAGAAAAAAAACAAAACATTCAGACAAATGTGTGCAGGCTTTATGTGCAGAATCACTCCCCAATACAGACATCATCCCTCCAGTCTGCATGTGTATGGATTTCAGATGGCATGTGTATGATGCAACCCTGTAAGCAGTGCACTGTAGGACTCCAATGCACAATGAAGGCAGCCGTATATCACCAAAGCTAGATGAGGAATAGCATATTTAAAAAGCATCAGTGCGGTAGAAGGGGTGGAGATTTTGTGCAGAACCAGCCCTGCTATGACACATTGCCTTCACCCTACCCTACCATCAGTGCTTTGGGTTGAAAAAATGTCAGTTAAATGTCTAAGATGCAAATGAGGAAAATGTGCCCCAAAAAAGGAGTGTGTGTGTGTGTGTGTGTGTGTGTGTGTGTGGTGTGTGTGTGTGTGTGTGTGTGTGTGTGGTGAGAGGGGCCTTTTGGAAGCTCTTTTAGCTCTCATCTCCAGAGAGACACTGTTGCTCTGCGGGGGCCGGTTTCGATTGGGGCATCTGCAGCATCGGCAAGTCCAGAGTTTTTTTGTTGTTTTTTTTTTTTTCTTTCTTAACCGGGGGTGTCTCTGCAGTGAACTGGCAGTCCCGGGGCCATTACATTTTACTGCTAACAATTAAAGAGCCAAGTGGTACTACATGCGAGCGAGGAGGGAGAGAGAGGAAGGGAGAGCAAGAGCGAGAGCTGCGTCGACCCATTTCAGGAGCAACACACACAGCTGTGAGCTGGTAATACTCTGAGCCCTTTTTCCAGCCTTTTATGCTAATGACCTGCCTGTGAATCCAGAGAAGGAGGCAAGGCTGCAGGCTTTACGAGGCAAAGCCGCTCAGCTGGGAGATTCTGTAGCTGGGGCGGCGGGAGGTGGGGGATGTTAAAGTTGCTCCATTACAAAGTCTTTTTCTTTCTTTCTCTCTCTCTGTCTCATTCTCTGTCTCTCTCTCTTCTTCTCCCCTCATCTTTTCCTTAAGACTATTCCTCCCCTATCACCCCTGTTCTCAATTCTTAATGCTAGCAAGGAATGCTTGAATGGTGGACAGACGGGCGTGCATTCAAGTCTGCCTGGATGAAAGTACCTCATCTTACGAGCCCATTTTATGCCAGCGTGTAACGACACAAAGTTCCAGGCCTCGTTCACATTGTGACACCTACCTACTGGAGTCTGAAGTTAAAGAACACAGCCCACAAAACCAAGCAATAAAGAACGGTCTTACATTTCTCAAGCCATAAATTTTCACCCCACACAGTGAGAGGGACGGGGGTAGGAGAAGAATGGCCTTCCCCTGAATATTGAGGTGAGACTGTGGGGCGTTTCGAGGACACCCTCACTGAGGGTCCGTGTCTTCACCATGTGATTTATATAATGCCGCAAACGAATAGCCACACATCAGCATTAGCCGGGCTGTCACATAGTCCTGCAGTCTCAGGCAGTGGAGCACTTAGCCGCAACCCCATGCTAGTAAAACAGGCCCTAATGCGCAGATGCTCATGAAGGACTTTATTAGCTGCCTGGCTAGCTTAATGATAATATACCCCTCGCTAGTAGGTAGACCCCCAGGTGGCTGAACTGCAGATGAATGCAAGAACAGGGGTAGGGTTGGGGGAAGAGTGGAATTATGGTCAATGTTACCGCAGGTGGCCATGACACATATGTATTTTCAGGTTAAATGAGGCAGTTGCTGTGAAATATAGGCTGCTGCTTGTGTGCTATTCCTATATCTGAATGGTTATGTAATTTGCGAACAAGAACAGTGTTTACTCGGGGTTTGGGGCACATTGTTGAAAAAGACTTTTCCAGAACGTTACGCATTCACAGAATTACCTCTGCCACATCTATGTTAGTCTGCCTCTGTGATAAGGGGCTGGTGTAACAACGCCTACTTAATACAAATCTTATGCTTCGCTTCAAGAAGTCTTATCGCAAACACAGGCAGGCATGCACACACTTTCTTGCTCTCTCTAACAGAAACACAAATACACATACACACACACAATCACACACACTTTCTCTCTAACACACACACATGCTCTCTCTCACACACACATCCAGCGTTTCTCTTACACACACAAACACACACACACACACACATACATACACGCTCACACACACGCAAACACCACACACACACATACGAACACGCACACACACGTACACATATGTACACATACACACACACACGCGTGAGAAGCAGTCTTTCTCAGTATTTACAGTGCTGGTCACCTTCACCAGAGCACTGGTGAAGCTTTGCAACGTGGCCAGGAATTAGCAGGAAAAAAAAGAAAGGAAAAAAAACGGAAAAAAAAAAAAAAAAAACAACAGGACACAGAGTCCTCAAGGACGGCTGATGTCATGCCAGGAGCAGGGGCTCATGAATAGCAATGAATGCCTAACGCTCCACTTCCCCTCCTCCGCCGTGGCTCCTGCACCGATGGAAACGGCCATTGATTTCCTCACCGCACTTTGTTTTATTTCAGGCCCGAAAAATTGCCTTGTGCAGCCGCACAGATGTACGGGTGTGCACTCTTTCGTCTCCAGAGAAGACAGGCATCTCGTCTCCTCTCTCTCATGATGTCTTTGCAGCAAAACACTACAAACATACAGTGCTATCCTGAAGCGAGGCCATAGAGAGATATAGAGTGGGCTGCAGTGAGCGTATGCGTGTGTGTGTGTGTGTGCGTATGTGCGTCAGAGACACGCCACAGCATGGCACAAGTCTGGCGAAGGCCATCACTGAAACCTTCCCTCCCTTCCTCTCCTTTCCTCTGTCTCTTCCTCCCTCTTGTTCTCTTCCCTTCTTTTTCTCCCTTTTCCTTTCTTCTCCTCTTCCTCCCCTCTCCTCCTCTTCCTCTTCCTCTCCTCTGCCTCCTCTGCATCCTCCTCCCCTCCTCCTTTCCTCCCCTCCCCTCCCTAGGAGAGCGGCTCCATCTACCTGCAGTTCACGTCCTCCACCGCCCTGCAGCTAGAGGTTATCTTCGAGGTGCTGGAGGAGTACGACTGGACGGTCTTCTCGGTGGTGTCCACACGTTACCACGGCTACGAGGACTTTCTGGACATGGTGGAGGGCATCACAGACGGCTCGTTCATCGGCTGGGACAAGAAGAGCGTGGTTATGCTCAATCTGACCGGGGACCCTGGGGGAGTGAACACCCGCCGCTTGCTGAAGGAGAACGAGGCCCAGGTCAGGGGCTCCATCAGTCTCTGTCTCTCGATTTAGAAATGTCGCTCACGCCAGACCTCATCATCCCTTTCCCTCTCTCCCTCTCTCCCTCTCTCTCTCTGTCATCCCCACTTTCTCTCATTCCTCCCTTCTCTCTCTCTTAATGCTCATCTACCCTCTCTCTCTCTCTCTCTTTGTCTCTCATTTTCCCTGTATCTCACTCTCTCTCACTCACTTCCTTTCGTCTAGCCTCTCTCTCCTTTACTCTGTCACTCTCCCTTTTTCTCACTGTTCCCCTGCTACTCTTATCTTCCTTTCTCTCACTCTTTTCAGTTACTCTCTCTTTCTCTCATTTACCCTTCCTCTCCTTTTCTATCTGTTCCCTTTCTTTCTCTCATCCATTCCCATCTCCCCTCTCTCTCTCTCTCTCTCTCAGTTTTGATCTATCTCATACTTTCTCCCTCCCTCTTTCATCCATTTTCTCTCTTCCCCCTCCCTCTCTTTCTTCTCATCTTCCCTCTTTCTCTCATCTCCTTTTATTCTCTATGTCTGTCTGACTCTCTTAACCCCCCCCCTCCTACCTCTCATCCCCTCTCTAGGGCTCTGATTGTTTCTCCTTACACCCCTCTCTCTCCCTCTCTCCCTCTCTCTCTCTGTCCTCTCTTTCTGTCCTTTTCTCTCTGTTTCTTTCTCTCCTCTCTCTCTCCCTCTCTCTGTCCTCTTCCTTCTTCTTTCTCTGTGTGTCCTCTCCTTCTGTCCTTTTCTCCCTCTTTCTTTCTCTCCTCTCTCTCTCCTCTCTCTCCCTCTCTCCCTTTCCTTTGTGTTTCTTTTTGTTTTCTGTTCTCAGTTGTGTATCCCAACCTGCCCCTCTCTCTCCTCCAGCCCCGCCCTCCTCAGTTTGTCTTTTATCCTCCCCTGTGTCTCTTGTTTTATCCTCCTCTCCTCAGTCACTGTGCACTCTCTCCATCCATCCATCATCTGCCTCCTACTCTACCTCTCTCTCTCTCTCTCTCTCATCCTCTGCCCTCTCTGTACCCCCTCTCTTCATCTCTCCATCTCTCTCTCTCTCTCTGGTCCCTCATTTTGCCCCTCCTCTGCCTCTTTGCTCTCTGTCTCTCAGTCCCATCTCCTCCTTTTTTCTCTCTCTCTTGCTCTCTCTCTCTCTCTCTCTCCATCTTTCTCATTTGTCTCCCTCCCTTCCTGCATGGCCTTTAAAGCGGTGTAAAAAAAAGAATGGAGGTTAAAGAACCCCCGGAAAGAGAGATGGCATCAAAAATGTTACGGATCAGAGTGGTGCTAACGCACGTTTCGCATCTGACCCTCCTCACTCTGGGGGCTCTGCTGTTTACCTACGCATTGGTTGCCCTCCCATACACACACACGTACACACAAACATCTGCACACCCATACACCTACATAAACACACACACACACACACACATGCACATACACACACACACACAAACACACACACACACACACATGCACATATGCACACCTACACCCCTACACACATACACACTTCTCGCTTCCTCTCCACACTCAGACTGGAGTGATTAAGGAAGCAGTTAACTGGCTGGAGAGGGTTTTAATCAGCTGCTGATTGGGAAGGGTGCAACAGCAAGCTGGGCAGACACAGCAGCCGGGGGTGCGACTACCCACCATCCCACCACACCACCACCCCACCACACCCCATCCCACCTCCTGGTTCTCTGATCACGGATCAAGAGCACAAAAACACTCCTCTGTAGTTTTCCTCCCTCTCTCTGTCTCTCTTCTTGTCTTTTTTCTCCTCTTATACCACCCCCCCCACACACACACACACCAATCCTCTTCTTCCTCTTCGCCCGCCTGCGAGGAACAATTCTGCTCGTTTTCAGTTGATGCCTAGGCTTGTTTTTGGTTTAGCTCTCTGGCTGCTCTCATTAGCACCCCTGGATCATGGTAACCTCCACCAGTACAGCCCTTCCCTAACACTGCCCCACCCCTCCTATCTCCACTCCACCGCCTCTTTTCTCTGTTCTGTCTCTCTTTTCACTCCTCTCTCTCTGTGTCTCGGTTGCATCTCAGTTTCTCACTCCAGTTTTACATCACTCTGTTGTTTCCTCACACTCTTTCCCTCCCTCTCTGTCTCTCTCTCTCTCTCTCTCTCTTGCCACTGTCTCACTCTGTTTTTCTTTCCTTTTTTTCTTTGTGTGAGTTTTTTCATTTCCTCTCCTGTTCTCTCTCTGTCTTTCTGTTTATCCCTACCTTACTCTCTACTTGTCCTCTGCTACAGATTATTCATCTCTTCCCTTTACTGTCCTTCTCTTTCATTGCTTCTTTCACTCTAATTCTGTCTATCTGTCTTTCATTTACCCTTCTATCCTCTCTTTCTCTTCTTCAATCCATTATCTCTTTTCCTCTCTATCTCTCCTCCCTCATGGATCTATCTATCTATCTATCTATCTATCTATCTATCTATCTATCTATCTATCTATCTATCTATCTACCTCTCTCTGTCTCTCCCTCTTTCTCTCTCTCTCTCTGCTTAGTCTCTTCATCTGTCTTTTCCTCACCCTCTCCTCCTCTTCCTGTTGCTGGTGTATGTTTTCCTTACCCTCTCCCCTCCTCCCTCTCTCCGTCTCCCCACATGTGCAGGTGCGTCTGCTTTACTGCTCCCACGAGGAGGCTGAGATCATCTTCAGGGCTGCCTGGGCTACCGGTCAGGCCACATCCTCTCACCTCTGGTTCGCCGTGGGCCCTGCGCTTTCCGGCCTGGGCATTGAGGGCCTGCCCAAAGCCTTGCTGGTCGTGCGGCCCCAGGGCTGGAGGGACGAGCCACGCCGGCGCATCTCCAAGGGCGTGTCCGTGCTCACTCACGGCGCCATGGCCCTCCGACGCGAGTATGGCAACCAGCGGTGGACCAGCTTCGCAGGAAACTGCAACACAGATGGCAACCAGACGCAGAGGATACCAGATAGGATTAGGTAAAAATGGGGGATGTCTAATGAATCTGCCTGAGCATAATGTACTGTATGCTTAATGTGTTATGTACTATCTTCCTAGCCAGCATTTTATGTAGAAAGTCTTTAAAGGAATTCAGGCTGTCCTAAAAAAAAAAAAAAAAAAAACTTGCGTTTGAACACATTTTCATGGCAGTAGAAATGTATTTATAAAATAAAATCTGCCTGTGTGTTAAAGAAAATTAAATTTTTATGTCATCAGTAAAATGAAAAATGGTTGTGCCAGAGACTTGCTACAAGGTTTACAACATTACCCACACAGATTGTGCTGAGCAGACCTGATGACTCAGTAGTTATATTAACACGGCGGCGTTAGAATTATCAAGCCAGTCTTCCTCTCACCAGATCACATTGCCAGGCGCTTGACAGAAAGCCCACTGCATGATAGGAGAGAGTCTTCCCATGATGCACTTCTTCAGTCCTATTCAGCTGCTTTTTTTCCCCAGCTGCTGCAGTTGTCATGGTCAGCTCTTTTCTCCCCCATTCACTCACTGTATTGACTTCACCGTAAGTGTGTATGTGTGGTGCAAGCATATTGCAAGGGCTATTTTTTGTCACGCCCCCAGACACTCGCAGAGTTTCAGGTTGTGTCTTTAGGGAGTGAAATCTGATTCCTGGATGTAAAGACCAGTCTAACACTCACACAAACACACACGCACATGCACACACACACACACCATCCCTCTGTTGCCATCACAGTGCGACCACAAGCAGAAAATTAAGTGCAGATAAGTCCCAGCAGCCAGTCACACAGATTTGTCGCCCTCTACTGCTGGGTTGCCGGTATTGCCACTGTTGTCAGGAATCTGCTTGTAAGAGTCTCCTGTTGTTGCCTCAGCGTGCTGGGTAGATAATTGTATAATTATCCCCCTGCGCGCACCGCACTCCTTCTTTCATGTCTTCTCTCAGCCCTCGTCTTTTCTTGCACGCCTCACCTCTTCCCTTTCTCTCTTCCTTCGGCGTCCTACCTTGATGGCAGGCACTTCATCGCCTGCCCGTCCGCCTGACCCCACTACTCCCCCATCCCCTCACCCCCTTTCTCCCAAGATGAGTCCTGCTGTTGTGCCATCGCTCTCCCTCATGCCTGCTCCTCTCTGCTTGTTGACGGAGCTCTATCTCGCCGGCCGATACTATCTCACTCCATTTCATCCGTACCCCATGCCTGTTCCCCTCCTCTCCCCAGCCCTCCCTTTCCTGCAGGCCCTCATAGGCCACCGATTATTTATCAGCTTTGAGCTCTGCCCTCATCTATTGCATTGTCCCCATAGTTCCCCTCATCTTTCTCTCTCTCTCTCTCTGTCTCTCTCTCTCTCTGTCACTCTTTATTGTTCCACTATTTCTCTATCTCCCTCTGTCTATCTCTCTCTCTTTCTCTATCTCTCTCTCTCTCTGTCTCTTTATTGTTCCCCTATTTCTCTGTCTCCTTGTCTATCTCTCTCTCACTGTCTCTCTCTCTCTCTTTCTCTCTCTCTCTCTCTCTCTCTGTATTACCCCCCACCTCTCTCTTTCGCTCTCTCGCTCTGTATGCCCCTCTCTCTATGACAAGATGGCATGTGGCAGTGTTTTGCATGTAAATTGGTTAATTGGATGAAATATGGAAGTGGCCCAAAAGGTTAATATGTATAAAAAGCATGTGTACACCAACACAATCGTGAAAGGCTTGTAGACTGAACACTCATACATACACTCATGGCATACACTGGCTGTGTTCTGTCACGGATGTACTACTGCGCAATTACACAAATGTACCTATTCACACTTGTAAGGCCAGAGCGCGCACACACACACACACACACACACACACACACACACACACACACACACACACACACACACACAAATATACATACAAACACACACTTAACCACACACTCATTCACATCCTGAATGACAGGCGAAAGCACACACGTAGACTCAAGCACTCAAATGCACACTTGTGCAAATTTTCACAGATGTACGCACACAAACACACATCAATAGACACACATACACACACATGCAGTGAAAGGAGCAGCCGTCCCTCATCAGGATGCTAATGTAGTTTTAATGGACACATTAAAATCCTCTGAATGTCTGTGATGTTTAAATACTTGCCTCCCCCCTCCCTTTCAGATCTGGATTACCCTCCTCTACCACCCCCCACCCCCCCCCCCCCCCCCACACACACACACACACACACCCCTCCACCCCCCCAGCACCACCCAACCCAGACTGCTATCTTACCTTGTCTTTTTCTCTTTCGCATCATCTATCACTTTTATGCTCTCTCTTCTGTCTCTCCTCTTTCACAGCTGTGCATTGGCCCATCTTTGTCCTCTTCTGGTGTAGTGTGTGTCTGGTGTAGTGTGTGTCTATTCACTCAAATTCAGATTCTGATCTGCATTCAGATATGTTATGGCTTGAGGATATTTGTTTTCTCTCCACAATGTACAGGATTTCAGGAATAAGGCACAGAGCGAGAGAGAGAGAGAGAGAGAGAGAGAGAGAGAGAGAGAGATAGAGAGAGAGAAAAGGGAAGAAATAAACACATGTAATGTCAATGACTTTGTCACCATGACAACATTGTGCCAGGCAGGAAAGATCAGTGGTTGTGTGCATGGATTCTGAGTTGGAATGGAATCCTAGCATGCTGTCACATTCTGTGCCCCCCCCCCCAAATGAAATGGATTTGGGCCAGAGGTATAAATGTTGTTTTTAAACTGTCGTGTTTCCGGATAAAGCTTCGAAATAATCATTTGAAAAAGAAAGAGGGAGGGGTGAGGGGAAAGAGAGAGAGAGAAGAGGGGAGACACAGGGAGGGAGAGAGAAGAGGGGAGACATGGAGAAAGAGAGGGAGATTTCTCTCCCTCGTCACTCGTATTCTGATCAATGCATCTGATTCACCCTCCATCCACCCTCCTGCTGAGTGTCTCCACAGAGTGAGTGTGTGTCTTGAAAGTGTGTGATTGTGTGTGTTTGTGTGTCTGTGTCTGTGTGTGCATTCATGAGGAAGAGGAGGAGGAGGGAGTATATGTGTGTGTGTGTGTATGTGTTTGTGTGTGCACCTCATGAGTATAAGAGAGGAAGTAAGTGTGTGTGTTTGTGTGTGTGTGTTTGTGTGTGTCTGTGTGTGTGTGTGGTATGTTTATGTATGTGTGTGTGTATGTATACACACAATGTGTGTGCCAGTGTGTATGTTTTTTTGATGCATGTCCCTGTTTGTGTGACATTTAAGGAACCCTATCCATCATGATCATGTTGTGTTGCCTCCTGGCAGACGGAGGAGAGGAGGAGAGAAGGACGGAGGGGAGAGGAGGAGTGAAGACCAGAGGGGAGGGGAGGACAGAGGGGAGAGGAGGAGAGAAGGACAGAGGGAAGAGGAGGAGAGAAGGACAGGAGGACAGGGGAAGAGGAGGAGAGGAGGACAGAGGGAAGAGGAGGAGAGGAGGACAAAGGGAAGAGGAGAGAGAGGAAGATGAGTTAGCTGGAGGGAGAGGGAGCCCACGTAGAGAGAGAACAAAAAGAGCAAGAGGAGAGAGAGAGAGACATGGAAGGAAAAGCAAAAAGAGTAAGAGATAGAGGGAAAAGATCAAGCAAGTGGAAAGTATGTAAATGTGAGAAGTGAGAGGTAGAAGAGGAGGAGAGAGGGAGGAGAAAGAGGAGGAGAGTGAGAGAATGAGGGGAAAGATGAGATGGATGGAGGAGAGAGGGAGGGAAAAAGAAGAGGAAAATGAGAGGCCGAGAGGAAAGAAAAGAGACTGGGTAAGTGCACAGTGTATGAATGTGTGTAGTGAGGGGGATGGAGAAAGAAAGTAGTGGAGAGAAGGAGAGGAGAGGAAAGGAGAGGGCAGGAGAAGAGAAGAGGAACAGAGAGGGCAGGAAAAGAGGAAAGGAGAGGGGAGTAGAGGAGAAGAGAAGAGGAAAGGAGAGGGGAGGAGAAGAGAAGAGAAAAGGAGAGGGGAGGAAAAGAGAAGAGGAAAGGTGAGGGGAGTAGAGGAGAAGAGAAGAAGAAAGGAGAGGGGAGTAGAGGAGAAGAGAAGAGGAAAGGAGAGGGGAGTAGAGGACAAGAGGAAAGGAGAGGGGAGTAGAGGAGAAGAGAAGAGGAAAGGAGAGGGGAGGAGAAGAGGAACAGAGAGGGGAGTAGAGGAGAAGAGAAGAAGAAAGGAGAGGGGAAGAGAGGAGAAGAGAAAAGGAGAGGGGAGGAGAGGAGAAGAGAAGTGAAAAGAGAAGAGGCGGAAAAGAGTGGAAAGGTGTAGATAGAGACGTCCTCTGGCCCAGACAGTTTCAGTCCTCTGGAGCGGCGACTCTCACCAACAGCTGTTTCTGCTGCAGCCGCACTGGACCCAAATACAGTAGAACACACAGAGAGCATCTCATAAATTATGCATCATAAATCAAAACACTCATTCGCCACTGGAGGAGAAGGATGAGAACGTGGTTGGAGTGGATTTATGGGAAAAATCTCGTAAAAATAAGGTGCGTGTCACACTTGTAATGAGCGGAATAAAAAATGAAGCGTTGTGGTGACTGTAGAAGAAAAGTCTTGTTCCAAGTAGAAGGAGGAAGAAAAAGAAAGGAAGGGGGAGAGGATGAGTGAACGGAAGAGAAGCCAGTGGGTGAAAGAGAGGTGCTGACAAATTCTTAATGAATTTCATTCGTGCGGGTTTCAAGGTTGAACGCTGTCAGTTGCAACACGCTCCTCTCCTCTCTCCCACGGCTGCTCTCCGGCACGCCGTTGCCATGACTACGTGCCAGAGCATCTCTGTGTCCCTCTCTCTCCATCAGTCTCTCTCTCTCTATGTCTCTTGTCTCTCTTTCTCTCTCAATCTGTCTCTCCCTCCACAACCCCCCCCCCCCGTGTCTCTCTCTTACCCCCACCCCTCTCTCTCTTTCTCCCTCTGTATTTCTCTCTCTCTCTCTCTCTCTCTCTCTCTCTCTCTCTCTCTGTGTGTCTCTGTCGTTCTCCCACATGTTGAGGGCTGTGATGGGCAGGCTGTTAAAGATGAACTGAGGGTCTTCAAGAGCAGCTGGGAGGCTGAGACCACAGGAGGGCACAGACAAGTGGCTTTCCCCCAGAGGTGTTGGCAGCTGGCTGCTGCTGCCACCTCCTCTCTCTCCTCATCCCTCTCTATTTATTCTTTTCTCTCTCTCTCTCTCTTCCTCTTTTTATCGCTTTTTCATCCCTCCTTTTCTCTTTGTGTCTCTCTCTCTCTCAGTGACTCTCTCCCTCCCCCCCTCTTAGTCTCTCACCCTTTCTGTTTCTCCCCGACCCCCCCCCCCTCTCATTCCTCTCGCATTCTGTCCTTTTTCTCTCGCTGTATTCACCCTCCTGGCTCATTCATTGTTCATTTTTTATTCTTTCTCTTTTTTATTCAATCGTTTGTCGCTATGTCATTCCCATTCACTCTTTCATTTGGAACCACTTATCGCTCCATTCCTTCTGCCCGTTCATTCTTGTGCTCGTTCTCTTCGTCTTTGGGGTAGCTAATTGTTCCTCTGACGCGCTCCTTATTCTGCTAATTCACACTTGTATCTGGCCATTCAGTCACCCATTCATCTCCCCCCCCCCACCCCCCATCTGCTCATCTGCGCTCATATACATTCAGCACACACCAAACATTTGGTCCTTTCATTTGTTCAGTGATTTGTTCGTTTGCTCATTCACTCCTTCATTCATTCATCACCCAACCTGCTTGTCCCTTCATTGATTTATCAATCCATCCACTCATTCACATCCTTTCACTCTGTCCTCCGTTCATTCAGCTGTTTTTTTCAATTCATTCATTAATTCATTCATCCATCCATCCATTCATTCATTCATTCATTAAATCATCAATTTGTCTGTTCATTCATCATTCATTCATTCATTCATTCATTCATTCATTCTGTGTGTTCATTCACATGTGTGTGTACTGCACGTAGCAGCCTGCAGCCTGTAAGGGCATTATCAGATGCAGCTTCTCTACAGCTCTCTCTCTCTCTCTCGAGTGCCCAGAGGAAGAGAGTGCAGTACAACAAACATAGACACGCACACACACACACACACACACCTGACCTGGAGATGAGAGGGCTATGCTCTTATCTCCCCCCTGCGTCCTCTCCTCTCCTCCTCTCTGTCTCATTCTCTTCCACATCTCCCTCTCTTCCTTCACAATTCTTTTTTTATCTTTCTCTCTCTCTCTTTCTCTTTACTCCTTGTTCCCTTTGTTTTCTGTCCTCTTTCTCATTTTCTCCTTGTTATCTCACCTCCACAAACCTCCCCTGTGTCTCTCCATCCTGTACTCTCTCTCTCTTTCTCCTTAACACTTTCTATAGCTCTTTCTTTCTTTTTCTCTCTCTACGTCTCTCTCTCTCTTCCTTCTTTCAGCCTCCATCTCCTACTCATCTTTCTTAACCTTCTCTGATGCTGCAACACACTTATACCAACCTACTCACTCTTTCTTCTTGTTTTCTTTCCCCTCCCTCTCTCCTCCCCCTCTTTTGTCTGTCCCTCTCTCCTGCGCTTCCTGTCCAATCTCTCAGGTTCTTCAGTAACATTACATTGGGTGGACGGGACTACTCGTTCAACAGCGAAGGCTACCTGGCCAATCCGCTGCTGGACGTAGTCTGGTACTCGGCAGGCAGGGGCTGGGAGGAGGTGTGTGGAATACAAATACATACACACACACACAGCACACACACACATGCACGCCCACACGTACGCATGCACACACATTTACACGCACACTGTAAATGCTTTTGTTGTATTTGGATCAATAGGAAAGAGTGACAGATGAACACACGCGCACACACACATAAAGCGAACACACACACAGACACACACTCACACACAGCACACACAATAATTCACCTATGTTGTGAAGCTGTACGCTAGACAGTGCATTCATATTTTTCATAGTAAGGCTGCACATGACAAATTATATTTTAAAGGATAAATGGGTAAGATATAGTGACAAAAAGAACACAATGAATGGATAATATATTACATCAATTAATAACATCACGTGAATAGAGAACGTAGAGCCTAATGAGTGTACTTCAACAGGTAGGTGTGTGGGAGAACGGAATCCTGAGGCTACGATACCCCCGCTGGACCCGTGATGGGGTTCTTCTCAAACCACTGGACAACGCCCAGCACCTGCGTGTGGTGACGCTCGAGGAGAGGCCCTTCGTCATTGTGGAGCCGGCCGACCCTGCCTCAGGCTGTATTCGTGACTCCGTTCCCTGCAGACTCTCTTTCAACTCCAGGTCAGAGAGGAGTTAAGGGTCAAGGGTCACGGGAGGGGTGAAGGGTTAAGGAACTGTGGTGAGTTTGACTTGCGAGGTGACAAATGCAAAGTGAAAGTGGTTGTCAAAGTACAAGACTGGTCAAGTCACTCAGAAGGCTGTGGAATTTGGAATGCTGTGACCAGGATGTTGCTTTGGGAGGCAGGTGGTGTCATAGCAGATCTGACTTCAGACATCACTGCTGCGTGACTTATGAGTTGAACCCTACATTGAAAGATGCTGCTTTTCCTTCAGGCTGCCATTTGTGTTAAATTTCATCAAACACTAAAGCTTAAAATAGAGACCTCAACATTTCTCAGTGCAGTGATCTGCCGCTGTACTGACAAAAGGTTTAGTACAGCTTTGTTGTAGGAACATATGGGCTGTATTTTGGAATTGGTGAATGAAATAATTAATTAAAGAAAATGTGGACTTTAAAATATATGCATAAACATTCAGTATCATGTCTAAGGTTAAGCCCTTCTCTGGAATGGAGCCGGTACTTAGGTTTTCAATCAGGTCCTGAAATAAAGAGGTAAATCAGGAAAAAGTGGCTATTTTACTTTGATATAGACCGTTGATATTTTAATAGCCAATTGGTGCCAGTTGACTGCGGCTGCAATCGGTCTTCATCAGGCCAGGGATCCTGTGAAAGGCTTTAAAATGCAGAAGCCAGACTGACAATTAGGAGGCAGGAGGAGGGCCTGGGAATTAGATTGAGTCGTTTTAAGTGCTGGGGTGACTGCTGTTAGACTGTGTTGGGAGTACACATTAGAAATTGAACAAGGGTATAGTGGTCTAACTGCAGG
Organism: Tenualosa ilisha; assembly: GCA_015244755.2. Lineage (NCBI taxonomy): Eukaryota > Metazoa > Chordata > Actinopteri > Clupeiformes > Clupeidae > Tenualosa > Tenualosa ilisha. The sequence goes on from PYXC01001670.1 coordinate 1,789,952, forward strand.
CCTAACAGTCGAGCATTGTTCAGTCATCATCATTTTATTTTAGGTGACATTGTTGACGTAAGGTGACATTGTTGATCGTAAGGTGACATTGTTGACGTAAGGTGACATTGTTGCCGTAAGGTGACATTGTTGATCGTAGTTTTGTGTTCGGAGTAACGGCTAAGACGAACATTGTTGTCGTCGTTCTGTTTTAGGCTATCTGGTGACTCATCATTTGTCCTTATTATTTTTAGAATAAATTTGAATGACATGTAATGTTGTGTATCGGTATAATCGTATTACCATTTCTGCCATTTTAAGTTCATACCGCTTATGTTAAAACATGTTTTCCTGGAGGATTGAGGATTGATTGTTCCAGGGATGGATGGAAGTCTCTAGGGATAATATTGAGTTTTATTTTGATTTTTAAGTTGCCTTAATTAAATCATCAGATATTTTTAGTATTGCGTTACAGATGGAATTCTACCAATATATAAATTTATACATTTCTCTTGTGGAGTTACAGTACTAAAGGTCAATTCCAGAACATAATCGCCAGTATCCTTTGAGCTTCCTGAAGTACAGTATATCTCAAAACTCCCACCCTTTTAATGGCAACATTTAAAATGTCAGCAGCGTGTTCACGGTCTCCCCACACAGATGTTCAACGGAGCATTTTCACCCTAAAAGGAGCTGAGAGCGCATGAGGGTTCAGAGGATGGGTGACGCGAGATGAATAATTGCATACCTTTTGTCAGATTTCTTAAATGTCTCTCCTTCAAATGAGGTTAATGGCACATATAGACAAAGACATCTTTATGCCGAAATCCTCTGCATGCAAAGTTCATTCCACGTAATATTAGGTGTAATAGTTTATTTCTTGTTAGTTTCGCCCTATTTTTCCAGTAGTTTGAAGCCCTTCTTCAAACTATATTATATCATACTTGAATACATGGCTATTCATTACTGCTAGAGTGGGCTTAACTTGTGTTACATAGTCTGTTTGTACTGTCACCAGTGCTTTTTTCCCTCCTTCATTTTGTCCCTACATGACTCTCAACTTCACTCTACTGTGTAATATAGTCTCCTCTCCTCCAGTAGTGTGTGATATCCCTGTGAATAGATCTTCCATGCATGGTATCTCATTATTTTGCTTTAAAATGTGATCCCTCTCTCTCTCTCTTAAGCGCTCTCTCTCTCTCTCTCTCTCTCTCTCAAGCTCTCTTCTCTCTCGCTCTCTCTCTTTTTGTCTTTGGAATGTGTGATCTGAGCTCTCTTCTCTCCTCTCTGTCTCTGTCTCTGTCTTCATGTGTGCTCTCTCTCTCTCTCTCTGTATGTGTCTGTAGTGTGTGATCCTGAGCTCCCCTTATCCCCCTGTAGTGTGTAGTGTGTGATGTCTTCATCTGTCCATCTATAGCATGTCAGCTCTCTGTTTCCTCTTCCTCGTTTGGAGTGTGATGTCCATCCACTACCACCTCTGGTTTTGCTTTCTTCTTTGTACATGGGTGATATCTTTCATCCTTTCTTTCTTTCTTTTTTCTCCATTTTTTCCAATTCTCATGTTATCTCACATTACACCTCTCACTATTGTAGATTTTTCTCACATCTCTCTCTCTCTCTCTCTCCCTCTTTCTATCTCCCTATAACTTTGCCTCTCCCACTCTCTCTCTTTCTCTCTCTCTCCCCCTCTCTCTCTCTCGCTCTCTCTCTCTCTTTTGTCCTCCATTGTAGTGTGGTGGCAGAGGGCACCACATCCATGAAGCACTGCTGCAAAGGTTTCTGCATTGACGTGCTCAAGCGATTGGCCAAGATAGTGGGCTTCACCTATGACCTGTTCTTGGTGACCAACGGCAGACACGGGAAGAACATTGATGGGGAGTGGAACGGCATGGTTGGGGAGGTCAGGAACCATTTCACCCTATTTGTGGTGTCTTCCTCTTTGGTTGTTGGCTCCAGTGAATAGCGCTGGTCATAGTTGACGTCACAAACTGGGATGTGGTTGGGATAAATTCATTCATTCCGTAACAGTGAGCCTTATTCACTAATATCTTCTTAAGAATTTTCCTAAATTTGTTCTTAAGGTCTCATTAAAAAAAATGTATTGGTGAATGCAAATCTTCTTTAGAACTGCATAAGTGGGTTTTAAGAACAAATTTCTTTGTAGAAATGCTTGGTGAATGAGGCCCAGTTACAGTAATAATATCTGTTTTGGCTTTGCACATGTGAATTGCTTTGAATCATAGAGTTTCTATCATTGTTATGTTTTTAACCGACACTTAGCCTGCTAGTCTTATTTTCATTGATTTGAATGGATCACTGTTTTAGGTGATTGAGAATTTGTCATTGTGTACATATCATGACACCCTTTCCAATTTCTCCACGTTATTACCAATGTCTTTAACATAGATACAGATTTTGATTTTTTCCATCAACGTCATAGAGGTCAGCCCACATGCAGGTGCTAATGTAAGACTATCTCCATACACTTGCTGTACCCTAAGCTACCTGAAGCTACCTGGTTTGTTGTCGCTGTTGTAATCCCTTGATGCATTGTGCATTGATGTTCCAAGCTGTCTTTGGCCATGTGCGACTTCGAATTACAGCCTTTTAGTGATAATCAGGAGTCAGTCAGCCTATAGTCCTGTTGTTTGAGGTTGCCGAGTGATGTCGGCAGAAATAAGTACAAGAAAATTTTCTATCATGTAAACTAAGTTCACAAACTGTCAGCAAACACTACTGAAGGGGTTTACAGAAAAACAATTTTCCTTGCCTTCATCAGTTAGTATTGCTATTCAGTCTGCTTTGCACCAAATTGTCTCGTTCTTATTTCTACTTGGCAATCTTGAACAACAGGGCTAGGGATTGATTAACTAAACTAATTTGCTTTAATCTGCTGACTTAAAGCAGTGTGTGGTAGATTTAGGAGCAACTGCTACTGTAAAGACATTGTAATGCCCCTGGTGATAGGAACAGAGGTACCTTCCTGTGTACATTCTTATGTTCTACCTGTTGGTCCCTGACACACAAACTTCTGTCAACACACTCACAACAGAAGTTTTCTTCTGGCACACGGTTTGGTAGAATGGGTTCTGCTTGGCTTCAAAAGCCTCTTCTCATCCATAATGCTGATTGGATTAGATTATTTAATCATTAGAATTGATTATTAGATTAAGCCGAAATGTCAAAGAGCAATTCAGCAGGCTCCAAATAGAAACTCCTCAGACTCCTCAGTGGAAACAACTGTAAGCTTGGGTTCAGATGTATTCACAGTGTCTACTTCAGCGCACCATGACAAATCTATCATAATCCCCAGGCTCCCTATTAAGCAGATCTCACCCATCACCCTCCAGGTGGTAGCCAAGCGGGCCGATATGGCCATAGGCTCCCTCACTATCAACGAGGAGAGGTCAGAGGTCGTGGAGTTCTCTGTGCCCTTCGTCGAGACAGGGATCAGCGTCATGGTCTCCCGCAGCAACGGCACCGTCTCTCCCTCGGCCTTTCTGGGTGAGTAGGACGGAGGGTGTAGAAAGGTTAAATACTTCCTGGCACGTCCGGACTGCACAGTGAATTAATTTAATCGATTAATTAAAGGTAGAGTCTGTCTTTTTTTTTTAGTGCATTTTTTATCTAATTCAGCAAAATGCTCCTCATAGTCTGCTTCTAGCTGCCTCGGCAGTGGCTAAATCCCAGTGTCCACCCTAATCCATAAGCCCTCAAAGACCTTACTGGCAATCATCACCAGGAGAAAAGAAATACTGTTTTCCAATTGTCTGACAGTATGTGTGTCAGTTCCAAATAATAGCGCACCTATGAAGTTGATCTGGTGAAAAAGTTTAACAATCGTTCCATATCAATGTTTTTTGAACTTGCCGGCAACAATGAAATCAGCTGTTACTAGTGATGTTACACCGTGCAAGCACTCGACCAAATGTTAGTGTTAGTGTATTTAATGTAGTCAAACTGATGGCAAAATCAGTTTGATCACTTTATTGTCAATCGGAATATCCTAACTGAATGTGTGCGATGCGATGCTGTGTGACTTTTTAGCAGAACTTTTGTTGCTCTATCCATTTCTATTTCTGTCGCTGACTTCGCGTTGCTCGACTAGATTGAAAGAAAAGTAGAGTAGAATGGCATATTTACCGGAACCAATGTAGACTAGGAGATTGAATGGTGAGTAAAGTAGAATGGCATATTTACCGGACCCAATGTAGACTAGGAGACTGAATGGTGAGTAAAGTAGAATGGCATATTTACCGGACCCAATGTAGACTAGGAGCAATTAATGCTACACGACAACCTGACACTCGCTTGTAGGACACGGTGTTAAAAAAGAAAGCAGTACAGCAACTGAACACATCTCTTTAAAAGCAAGCTGCATGCTTTTGTATGTTTTTTTTTTTTTTTTTTAACGCACATCTATTAATTACATGCAAGTGGTGAGAAGCGGGATAACAGCCTTTGAGGTGTGCTGTTATACAAAATTAATGAACTTGGCGGAAGGCGACTCCACTTAGCATTCTTCGTTGTGGAGTTCTTTGCTTCCGCCCTGTTCATTGGTTGACAATGTGTGTGATAACGGCACACCTATGAAGTAGATCTGGTGACAAAGTTTAATCGCCGTTCCATATCAATGCTCTTTTGAATGGTAACTATAACAACCATAGCAAATGGTGGTTAAATTTGCCAGCAATAATGAAATCAGTTACTAGCGATAATCACCGTCGTTTATAAGAAAAGAGAGTACAGCAACTGAACAGGTTTCTTCAAAACAAGAGCCGCACACTTTTGTATGTGTTTTAAACACACACCTAATCTTCACACGCATGAGTTGCAACTGGCTGATTAATGGTATAACAGCACTTTGAGATGTGCTGTTTCATAGAATTAATAAACTTGGCTTAGGCAATTCTGCTTTTGCGTTGGTCTCTGCTTTGTTCATTACTTCTGTATGACACCACACCTCGGCCGCCGTTATCCCTTACAAATCAACTTTATGATTGGCTGCTTCATGCCGGTGAAGTCTCTCGAGGTTTTAAGGCTTATGGTTAGTGATTACATTGGGGCTCAGCCAGTGTGTGTGTTCAGATAAACTCTGGTGTTGGTCTACATTGTCCAGGCTTAGTAAATAGCATAGAAGCACACAGCATTTACTTGTACAAAGCCAGAAACAACACGTATCAACGTTCTGCTCTTCATACAGGAGCAATAAAAGGAGAGCACTAATTTAATTGGGTGTTGGCTGAAACAACAATAAACTTTCACCAAATTCTGCCTAATTCCATTGTTGCATAGTTGTGTAATTACACTTTTCTCTAGCCTATATACATGGAGTGGAATACAGTGAAAAAGAATACAGTGTAAAATTATTTAAACTATGCCTGGACATGGACAAAGCTCTTGTTGACTATATGTATTTAATTGAATATCCTTGACCGCAGCCCTTTCCTGCAACTTTCCCTGCAGTGGCTGGGGTAGCACCAGGCCTTGCCGCAATGCGGGAATAAGAGCTCCTCCTGTGAGTGAATTGGGCTCTGATTACAGCTTAAAACTCTGGTCCTACTCCGGGGCTACTTGTTCTTTCAGAACCCTACAGTCCTGCCGTGTGGGTGATGATGTTTGTCATGTGCCTGTCGGTCGTCGCGGTGACTGTGTTCCTTTTCGAGTTCTTCAGTCCGGTCGGCTACAACCGGAGTCTGCAGAACGGCAAAAGTGAGTGTTGGCAAAAAGCCCATCATCGCTCGGCTCTACGGACTATCAGTTTTGTCAGTTTTATTGACAAGTTCCTAACTCTAATGAAGCTGATGCAGAACTGATCAGCTACACTGAGGATATATGCCAACTCACCAACATTCAACTTCTTATTTGCTTGGGCGATGAGGGATTTGGGGTCTTAATGTCATTCTATTAACTCCTTAATTGACTGATGAATTATTAAAGTATCCCTCTGAATAATTAAATTCTTTTCAACTTTTGGTGGTCCTGCTCTGCCCACTCTTCAACTGCACGTCCCACCATTGTTTTCATTCTCCTGCAACAGGGCAGTCTAATTTCCTCTTCCGTGTAATGTCATTTTGGTGTCATAACACAAAAGATGTTTAGAGAGTATGGGACTTGATTCATATTAGTGATTTTAACAATGATTGTATTCCCTTATTACAACATCTAATAACCTCGAATTCATACTCTCTCTCCCTCCTACTCTCTCTCTCTCTCTGTCTCTCTCATACACGCATGCACACCATACACACACACACACACACACACACACTATCCCTACGTCTCCCTTTCACTCTATCTCTTTTTTTTTCTCATTTTCTCTATTTCTCTCACTCACTATCTCCCTCTCTCTCTCTTTCTATCTGTCTATCTATATATCCCTCCACCACCCCTCCCCCCATTTTTCTTTTCCAATCTGTGTGAGCAGAGGCAGGGGGCTCTAAGTTCACCATAGGCAAGTCGGTGTGGCTGCTGTGGGCCCTGGTCTTTAATAACTCTGTGCCCGTGGAGAACCCGCGGGGCACCACCAGCAAGATCATGGTGCTGATCTGGGCCTTCTTCGCCGTCATATTCCTAGCCAGCTACACGGCCAACCTGGCCGCCTTCATGATCCAAGAGGAATACATCGACACTGTGTCAGGGCTCAGTGACAAAAAGGTGCAAATATGTGTGTGAATGTGTGTGTGTGTGTGTGTGTGCACATACATGTGTGTTTGTATGTGGTGTCCATGTGTCTGTGTGGTGTGGGTGTATGTGGTTTTCATATGTCTGGCATGTGTGCATGTGTGTGCGTGTATATGTGCATATGTATGTGTGTGTGTCTGTGTAGATGGTACGAATCTGCATGGTAAATCCCTTTGGATAAATCGTCTGAGTTCAGTTTAATCAAAAGCAGACATCTCTCTCAAATCCTAAATTGGTCCATTGGTACAGTAAAGGAAGCCTTCCTGTCTGGCGCTCTGTGCTGAGGCTTGGGATATTACCGTATAATTCTTACATTTCTGTCGATTTGGCACACAGCGTTTTCTGCTGCTTCATCTCTTCCCCTCAGTTTACAGTCGTCAAACAAGGCAGTGCATTGGTGTTGGAGAGGGATTTGTGAGAGTTTGTTCTCTCGTTCTGCTGAAATTTGCAGAAACCTTTTTTTGTCTTTTCATCCCTCCCTTCCTCCTCCCTCCCTTCTTCCCTCCCCTCGCTTCCCAAACCTCCCTCTGCCTTGTTCTCACTCATTCCCTCTCTCTTTCTTCTCTTTCCTCTTTTTTCTTTCTCGTTCTCTCCCCCTCTATCCCTCTCTCACTTACACCACCCCTCCTCCACCATCTCCCCCTGCCACAACTCCTCTCATGCCCACACTTTCCCTCTTTTCTCTCTCTTCTCCTCCTCCTCCTCTTTCTCTCTTCACTCTCCTTTAATCTCTCCTGCCTCTGCCTCATTCTCACTCTCTTTCTCTCTCTCTCTCCCCTGCCCTTCCCTGACTGTCTCTCATCACCACCACCACCACCACAACCCCTCCTTGTGCTTTCACGGTCCCTCCCTTCTCTTTTCTCCTCTTCCTCTCTCCCTCTCTCTCTCTCTATCTCTCACTTTTCATCCCCCCTTTCCACATACTAGTTCCAGCACCCCACTGAGCAGTACCCGCCACTGCGTTTCGGCACCGTCCCCAACGGCAGCACGGAGGAGAACATTCGCAGCAACTATCCCAATATGCACCAGTACATGGTCCGCAACAACCAGAGAGGGGTGGAAGAGGCCATCGACAACCTGAAGACAGGGTCAGTCTCAATGCAGTCTACAGCCTTCGTCTCACCGGCTGAGACATTTTCCTTGGGTTGGAGGTTATTTGGAGATTATCTGGCGGTTATTTGATTCAGCTGTTGTTATAGTGTTCTAGGACCTTGCTACTATAAACCTTGGGCTACACCAGATGCCTTACTGAAGCATTCTGGGTAATACTTCAGATTGCAACCGGTGAAGTACTGGGTAAGTAGTGGGTATCAAGGATAGACATTGTATGTAATGTTTGCATCATTACAGATTAGTTACCAGGCAGGTGCTTTGTTTGTGTTTGCAACAACACACAAACCCCTGACAAACCAGCATACAGATGACCTGGTAAAACAGCTGTTGTGAGGATGAAGTGGAGAGAACAACATGCTGCCTGGACTACTGCTGATGAGTTTTAAAGCATCTGAAATTGCATTAAAAGTGTAGGCTATTTAACTCTTGCTATTTTGTTGCTGCTGTTGTTTCAAATGACTGCTACTTATTTTGTAAATATGCAAACATTACATACAAAGTCTGTCCTTAATACTTTTTATGGCATCGTTCTTACCTACTCCTTACCCAGAACTTCACAGGTCATAATCTTACGCATTACCGCGTTCTGCTTACACTGCGTGAGCGATTTGAAGTAGACTGCTCTAATTTTTGAAAATGTGCAAAGCTTGTATCTGGTGCAGCCGGATCCATACATATAGCAGTGGCCTCTAATATCCAGCATATACGCGACATGAACCAGTTGCATACATATAGTAGTGGCCTCTAATATGCAGCACATACATAACATTAACCAAATCCATTCTTATAATAGTTGTGGTTAATATGCAGCACATACACAACATAAACAGAATGCTCGACTAAGGCACCTGGTGTAGCACAAGGCTTATGATAGCAAGGTCCACAAATTCAATTTGAGTTCAAATGTGATTATCAAGCCGTTATCATACACCATGGTCTTTCAAAGTTTTATTCATTTTATACATGGAACAGTAAACTAATTAGCAATGACAGTAAGAAACATGTATACAACCACACTAATACAACACACAAATAATATTAATTAATAACATGTTTCGTCTTCTAATCTTTTATGGATAAAATTGTTGCTTTGTCAGATAGACCTTGTTTCGGTAACACTGAGTTCTTAAAGGAGAAATGCTATGTGAATCAATCCGTAGCCCGGTTGTTTAAGGTCATCGAGTGCTGATACAACATAGACCAGTAACTAACATTAACTGAATGGGGCATAGAAAATGTAATGTGAGTTTCTGTGCCCCATTCAGGTAGTGTTAGCAGTCGCTTCACTATTTGGTGTATGTTGTATCAATTGTTTTTGTTCTTTTTCCTACTGACAGCACTCATTGACCTTGAACAACAGGGCTATGGATTGATCCACACCGGAGTTCTCCTTTAACGGGTGACCACAGCTGAAAGCTGATTGGGGATCAGGAGTCTGTAAACTGAATGAGCTTTCCAAGGACTCTGTCAGTTGCCGTCATGTCTTGGCAGATTTATTCCCATTCCCATTCATATATCACATCAGTTTGCTTGATCAATCTGTACTCACATATTGATATATGAGAGAGTCAGGTGTATAGAGTACATCAGAGTTAAAGCAGCAGTTAAGGGTCCAGAATATACAAGCCGACTACCTAAAAGCTGTTTGCTTTTGCAAACACTGTTAGTTGTTAGCAAGAGGTAGCTCGATAACAAGCGAAACAGAGTTAGCTGATAAAAGCTCGACAACATGCTAAACAATGTTTTGTACACCTTTACCTCACACAAGTAGTAAATGAGACTGGATGAAAAAAACTAATAATATATATAAATGTTTACAGAAATACATATAAATACGTATAAACTACCAACATTATATTATTTTGTATATAAAATATAAGTAATCTACTGCGCTATAAATAGTGGTGTCATTCACTGCCCTTTTCTAAGCATCGCCATGGTCCCAAATACTGGTCAGTTATAGCTGCAGCACAACAGGATCTCACAGGCAACTGAGGAGAGATTTAAGGAAAGCCTGGCCAGGAGGTGCAGGATCTTGACTGCAGATCGAAGCAGATAGCACAGCCATTAAAATAGAAGCCTTATTACCACTGTGCACAGTGTGTGCAGTCTCCAAAGATAGAAAAAAATAGTACCCTTTTATGCTATTTTTTTCTTTCCATCTGAGCTGAAAACTGAAAATATGTCTGTCCACTCTATGTGGGAACAATGAGATGAAAAAATTGACTTCTCTCCATTCAGTGGGTGATGTGACGGAGAAAACAAATGCAAATACCTATATCACTATCTGGGGAAAACAGGCCACATCCCCAAAGCTTTAATTTCTGAAGTCTTTTTGAAAGCAATGCAAAAAAGTAATGTTGTGTTTTTGTGTTGCGAGACCAAGGCCTTAAACTAAATGGTAATGTTATTGCTGTTACCGGTACAAAAACTCTGTAGTGCTGCTGACAAACCGAGGATCTGTCTCTTTTTTGAAGAGCGTGCAAAGGCTCAGCCATTCGTGAAATAAATTACTTCTCTCACTGGTACCTGTCCAACCTCGAACAGAAATCCCAAATACCCTTTTTAAGGATGCGACGCCATGAAGTTCATAAGCTCTCCTGTCCAGCAATTACACCTTGGTTCTGAATACTTATTGTTGTTGCAGACAAACAAATATCAGTGTACTCCTGTTGTCTGACAGTGTTTGCTCGCTCGCTCTTGTGACAGACGCCATGAAACCCACTTAGACTGGAACTGATGGATTTTTCACACATCTGGCAATCTTAGTCTACTACAGGCAGCACCTCATCAACTGTGCACCTGGTCGTGTGGTTCACTGTTCCTCTCACCACACCCCACTCCACTCCACTGCTGGTTTGAATGCAAACACACAGCTACTGCTGTAATTGAATGTAAATAGCTGGGCGTGGATGATGTATTGGAGTTTGCAGACGACATCTTCCCTGGCAGTAATGCACAAGACAGAGCTGAGCTGCAGTGTTGTTGCAAGGCTGTTCATACATTATCGCCCTTGCCATTAGAGGATTCTGGTGTCCAAGTTAAACAGTTAACCTGCTATAAATTGCATCCTTAATATCCAGCTGGCTGGAAAAATTCCATTCTGGCAACATTCCCACAGGTGCTGTTTTAGCAGCTGGGCAGGCACTCTCAGCACTGACCTTGTGTATGGTGTGTGTGTGTGTGTGTGTGTGTGTATTTGTGTGTGTATGAGAGTGTGTGGGTGTATTTGAGTATTTGTGTGTGTGTGTGTGTGTGTGTGTGTTTGTGTGTACATGCTTGCGTGTGTTTCTGTGTGTGTGAGTGTGTGTGTGTTTGGTTGTGCTTATGAGAAGAGGATGACTGTCTCTGCAGAGAGAGGGGCTGGGACAAAAAGGTTGTCCAGGACCTCTTCCATAATGCATATGGGCACCTGGATGTGTTTCAGATATACAGCCATGGCTGGATGAGTGTTTTTTCTTTCACTCTGCACGCTTGCCTGCACATCTTCATCCATAATTGATGCATGTCAGTTAAAAAAAAAAAAGCCACAGGACACATTTTCTCTAATCATCAAATGCTTGTCCCGCCCTGCCAATTTTATATTCCTTTTTTTATTCTCTCTCTCACTCTCGCTCTATCCTCTCCCTCTTCACTTCTTTCCTTCCTCTGGGTCTTATGTTACTGCCCCACCTCCCCCCCACTTCCCTCCTCCCCTGTTTGCCTTGCAGGAAGCTGGATGCCTTCATTTACGATGCGGCCGTACTGAACTACATGGCGAGAAGGGACGATGGCTGCAAGGTGATGACCATCGGTTCGGGGAAGGTGTTCGCCACTACAGGCTACGGCCTCGCCCTGAACAAGAACTCCCGATGGAAGCGACCTCTGGACCTGGCTCTGCTGCAGCTGGTGGGAGACGGTAGGACACAGCCCTAGGACGTGCTAAAGCGGGACAGCAGCATTAGTCATCCGCCAGGGAAACAATCCCTCAAATAGCGCATTCTTGGCAGCCACTGATGTGGTAGCAGTCACTGAGTCAAGGAATGATGCTATCCGCCATCCAGCCAGGCCATTTTAATTTAGCCATTTAGCAAATGTACGGTGTGTTGACACGACGGGCATAAAAGATGCAGCATTCACTTAGCATACTTATCACCAAACACAAATAATAGTTGGGCCCCAGAGGTTTTGGGCCCCAGAGGTTTTGAAGAATTGGGCCCCAGAGTTTTTTCAGGCATCTCGCTTTACCAGTGACCAAGATACTGTGTGTAGAGATATAAAAATGACACGAATGACAAGAAATGATCAAAATAGCCAAAGCCCAAAGCCATGCTTCGATATAAGCACAGTGGCGGTAGATCAGGCCTTCAGTAAGAGGATACATTTTAGCTTTGGATCTTTTGATGCTGTTACTTACAGCACATGTTGATCCAGTGTAGGTAAATGACAGCATAAGTGATGAAGAGATCTCCTGCCACACACTAATAAGGTCTGTGTATTGGAGTGGCATGATTTGTTTTGCAAAATAGGTGCACCGTTAAATGTTTCATAACAACTTAATCCCTGAGCCAGCAGCCTTAATCAAACATTGAGTGATGACACTCCGAGTCAATTATGCTGGCTTTCAGGCAAGGAGTCTGCGCACACAGTGGAGGCAATGGGGTTTTTGTGTGCGTGATGAGCAGTGGTTTGATATATGCTGCTTCAGGGGTGGCACAGTGCCCTAGTATCGAGTGATGCGAAATGGAGGAGCAGACGAACAAACTCCTTGGGATTCTATGACTCCGCCATCTCACCCTCCCTTATCATCGCCCCTTTGTGAGATCCTCTGTGAAGACAGCAACACTTTCTCAAGGTGTTGTCCCTAATGCACAGTGTCACAGTGCAGACATACAGTCTTCTCCATGATTTCTCCTATTTCCTATCACTGCCATTCCATGTATCCCCTTCTCTCACTCTCTCTCTCTTCTCTCACTCTCACTGTCACTCTCTCTCTATCTCTCGCTGTCTCTGTCTCTCGCTCTCTCTCTCTCTATCACTCTATCTCTCGCTCTCTCTCTCTCTCGTGCTCTTTCTCTCTCTCCCTCTTCTAATTTCTGTTGCTGTTTCTCTCCATCTACTGAATCTATCTCTCACTTTCTCGCTTTTCTTCTGCCCCCCCCCCTCCCCCCTTTCTCCTCTCCATGTCTCCCACATACAGTGTTATGTGAAGAGGCAGTGCGAAAAGAGCTGTGAGTCGAATTTGCTGAGTGGAGTTTTGGAAAGGACTAAATGAGCCTTGTTGAACCGCATTGCATAAAATTATGAGTGTCACCGTTAATGAACATGCAAATTAACAGAGAAGGTTTTGGCAAAAGAGAAAAGTATTTAAAATTCAATGAAAAAGACTGGACAGCATGTATTTGTAACCCATTTGCTTTCAGAGGTCCTGATAAATTTAATGAAATGACATAATATAGTTTAGTATTTTAATGTTCCCCATTTTATAGTTCCACTTTTCTTTTCTCTTGCCTGTTCGTATAATAAAAGCTTTACTATACAAGCCGCCCATAATGGTCCCGTAGTATTTTCACCATTCCTCTTACAACCCTCAGTGTTATGTTGCACTCACTGTTAACAGACTATGTTTTAGGTATAACTCCTAACAGAGTGATGAGTGAATGTTTTTTAACAAGCATGTTTGTCTGTTTATGCATGAGGGGTCGTCTTCTTCTGCATCACTCCCCTATTGCACATGTAATGTGTCCCCTGCTGAAAGCATGTCCTTGTGATGCCTCAAACAGCACTTTCCAGAACCTTCTTCTCTCACCCTTTGTCTCTCTCCGTCTCTCTTTCTCTGTCTGTCTCTCTCTCTCTTTCTCTCTCTCTCTCCCTCTCTCTCTCTGTTTCTGGCTGCCTGATGAATGCAATAATGGTGATTGTTGTGCACTGAGCCTATCGCCTTTCTCTACCTTTCATCTCCCAGACACTCTGGGCTTGTCTTATCACAAGAGCGCGGGCCGAACAGGCCATTTCAGACCTCCATCAAAGCTATGATTATCTCCCTAGACCCCCCTCTCTCTTTTTTTTCTTTTTTTTTCCTTCCACTGTGCCATTGCTGTGTCTTGCCGAATTTTTTTGCTTGTTTGTTTGTATATATTTATTTATTTCTGCAGAGGGCCTGGCCAGGGAGCAGTATTTTTTTCTCTTTTTTTCACTTCTCTCCTCTGCAAGACTCTGAGTAAAGGGCTGTACCATCACCGCTCGGTCCTTCCCTATGCCTGTTTTTTTTTCTCTTTTCGTTTGCGCTCTCTTACTGGCAAACAAATAAAGCTCTACTCCATTGCAACCGATTCTCTTTATCATCTCCTCTTTGTTTTCTCTTTGTCTTTGTCCAGATGAGATTGACATGCTGGAGCGACTGTGGCTGTCTGGGATTTGCCACAATGACAAGATCGAGGTCATGAGTTCGAAGCTGGACATAGACAACATGGCAGGCGTGTTTTACATGCTCCTGGTGGCCATGGGCCTGAGTCTGCTGGTGTTTGCCTGGGAGCATCTGGTTTACTGGAAGCTACGGCACTGTTTTGGTCGCAAAGGCGGCCTGGACTTCTTGTTGGCTTTTAGCAGGGTAAGTAGAAAACATCACAGGAAAACAAAACCCTAACATATCCTCAAGTTCATCAAAAGCGATTAGAGTGCGTATCTCGTTTGTTTTTTTGTTTTTTTTTTACTGAGTTTGGCAGGTGTGGCACAAACCCAAAGACAGACAATTGCTTGTTTCCAGCTGAATGTTTAGATACTGTATGATAGGATTATCTGATACAAACCTGTGATGAGAAAAGGCAAGGTGTCAATCTGCCAGTTTTTTTTCACTGTCATCCTAAAGAAAATAAGATAAGGTCATACTATTCAGACACGTTTCTGCTGTTGGCTTTTTATTCCAGCAGCTTTCCAGCAGACAAGCTGTCATCATCAGAGCTGAGAAATCAAAGTTTTATGTCAGTAGTGATCCAAACTCCAGCCCATCCTGTATTCTCCCGATGTTGTCAGACAAGATGAGCCAGAGCAGCCATATTCTCTTCTCTCACATGCTATTTTCTTTGAACAGGGCATGTACAGTTGCTGTAATTTCGAGGATGAAACGGCGCCTGCAGGCACTCAAGCCACCATTCCTCAGTATCACCATGTCTCCACGGTACCTCCGCCACCGCCACCTCACGTCATCACCACCGGCGTGGCCAACACATCCATCGCTATGACGACACAACAGCAACAGCAGCAGCAGCAGCAGCAGCAAAAACATCACCAGCAGCAACAACCGCAGCCTGTGTACAATGCCCTGCTTCCTGGATCACCACCAGCCACAGTGCATTCTGGGATGGCCCTTGGCCCATCCAACAGTCCCATTTTGGGGGCACCCATGCCTTGCTCAACGTTTCTCCCACGCCACGATCGCAGACTGGCCGTGGTGGATCGCTGGACTCGGCCCAAGGCTGGGCCTGAGAAATCTATCGCTGTCAGCAGTGGAATTACAGAGCTCTCTCAGTTCCCACAAGGCATGGCTCCTCACTGGGCAGGAGGGGACAGAAGCCTGGATGAATATAAGCGCTATTACGGTCCCATTGATCCCGAAGGCTTAGGGGCTTCTGCAGAGCCACAGACGGCTACAGCTCAGACCCCAAAGTCTGCCCAGAGAGGACCGAAATCTTCGGGAAACCCACGGCTACCTCCCAAAGTCCCACCACCCAAGCTGGCCTTGCATGGTTCGCCTCCTCGGCCGGGTTCTTTCTGGAGGAGAAGCAGCCTCTCCAAGAGGAAAGGCTCAGGAGGGCCTCTTTACGAGAACATCCTGCCTTTGGGCAGGAGAGGCGGTGGAGGGCGGAATGGAGTGAGGGAAGCAGCCGGAAGGAGAGGTCGCCGCCCTCCTCCTATTCCCCTCCCAGTGCCTGTCCCTCTGTCATCTCCCACGCAGACACCCCCTTCACCCTCTCCCTCGTTATGTTACACCACCTCCGCCTCCACCTCCTCTAGCTCGTCATCCTCCTCTTCATCGGAGTCTCTGTCCCGGACCAACTCCCCTTCCTCTTCTTCGTCCTACACGTCGTCACAGAGTTTTAGGTACAGAGGTGCCGCAGTGATGAGGGATATCTTTGAGGATTACGACACTGACGAGCTGACCGAGGAGTCCAGCCTGTTGCTGGGGAGAAGGAAGGGCCGTTCTCGCTCTCGCATGTCGTCTCGTTCTCTTCCATGCAGCCCCCCTCCGCCTCCAATACCGCCGCGTAAGCCGCGGCAGCCGAGGGAGAATGGCCGCGACAGAACCAGCAGCCAACTGGCACAGCTGCAGGAGTGGTGGGCATCTTGGGGAGAGAAGGAGAGGGGCAGAAGAACAGCGGAACGAGAGGAGGACCGAGAGGAGAAAAGACACCACAAAGAAAGGGAGCGCGAGAGGAAAAGGAGAAAGAAAGGTAGGAAGAAAAAGAAGAGAGAAGAACGTGAGAGGGAGCGGGAGCGAAAGAGACGCAAAGCGAAGAAAAAAAAGAAGAAAGAGGAGAAAAGACGAGAAAGGGAAAGACGACCCGATCAGGCCGAGGGACTTATAGACAGGAAGGAGGAGTATGAGAAAAGGATGTCTCAAGACTACTCCTACCCTGTTTTGAGACGCAGCTCTTTCCGCAAGAAAAGCGAAAGCTCCAGTCGGAGTTACGACTGGGACATACCGAGGGAAGAGATGAGACGAGAGAGAGAAGATGAGCGTGGTGCTGATGGTGATGACAGTAGGGGAAGGGAAAGGCACCGGAGCCCTCCGTCACATTCCAGACAGCGAACCCACGGAAAGCGCTATCCGTCCGCTAGCAAGGCCACCACCGCTGTGAAGTTCTGGGGAAGTGGGAGTCCCACACATGCCCCATCTTCTTCTTCGCTTTTGCCCCTTCTCCCTCTGTCCTCTAAACGGCGGAAATCTATTAGCAGTGACAAAGAGGGCAGAGGGAGGGCAGGGGAGAGTCGGCCCCTGCTGGGGAGGAATGGGAGGAGCAGGGCACGGTCAAGGGAAGGCATTTCGCTACATGAGTGGGATTCAGATGAGGAGGATGAGGAGGAGGAATCTGAGGTGGAGGGGAGGGGAAGAGGGGAGGATCGAGGTCGGAGACGCGAAGGAAGAGGCATGGAGTCGGAATCCGAGAGGAGCCGTGACCGAGAGAAGACCATCGAGATCTACACCGATGACGAAGGCTCTTCGGGAGAGTTTGGGAAGTTTGAGAGGTACTGGGAGGGTCACGAAGAAAGAGCCGTCGGAGGCATCGGTGGCGGAGGATGGTTTTTTGGCACCTACCCTGCCCGTGAAAAAGGAGGCAGCATTAACAGCCGAGACGACTCTTTTGTGGGATGGGGACCAGCCGAGAGCGGTTGGGCGTTTGGAAGTAGCTCCAATCAGTGGCCACCGCCTCCGCTTACGCCCCCGCCTCCACGCAGATACTGGTCTGTGGACAAGCTACCGGTCAAGAGCGAAAAGAAAGGCAAGACCAGGCCCCAGGACAACAGCAGGGGCCACACCGCCTGCAGCTGCCACTCACCACACCATCTGGGCAAGTCCCACTCCAAGTGGAGCAGGGTGACCTCTCGGAGTCAGGAGGACCTCAACCCTCACTGCCAGGGTGGCAGCAGCAGCAGCACCAGGCCCAAACACCAGACGCCCAAACCCGATCGGGCCCAGGGCCAAGCCAAAAGCGGGAGCCAGTCGAACCTCAGCGTCCAGCGTCCGCAGCGGTCAGACCGCAGCACGCGGCAGCCCTCGCCTCCCCAGGCTCTGATCACGCCACTCATGCCCCCGTCGCTCCCAGCACTTCCACCGCCGCCCTCGTCCTCCCACCCAATTCACGTGCCGCCGCCCACATCATCCTCATCGGTCTCCTCCCCGTCAGTGGTCTCCTCGACCCCCGGCGCCCCTCAGCCATCCTCCATGTCCTCGTCAAGTGCCAAACTGCAGTACCAGAGACTGCGGTCGGCACCGCAGCGGTTCCAGTCCCCTCACCTCCCCCTGAAGACCAAGAGCTTGTGCTCTCGTCGGGGTTCAGCACACTTCTCCAGCGTAGAGAGTGAAGTGTGAGAGGTGCTCAGGGGACTTAACTTACTACTTGTGTAACGCACTGAGGCTGAGCGACCTGTGCTCTCATAGTTTCCTTCTTAGACCCTTGTCTGTTCTGGGGGACTCGAAAGGGAAAGTGGGGGAGGGGCGAGGGGGGATCCTGGAATCAGAAAAAAAGAAAGAAAGAGAAAAAGAAAGAATGAAAAGGAAGATAATTCTTACTGCTACGCTGACAAACTTTATCAGTGTTTGTGTTGGATCCCTCCAAAGCAAATCAGTGCTACAGGTCTCTCAGGATTTAAAGCAATGGGTTTGATTAATCCTGATGAATGTTATTTACCTTAAAGTTGAGTCGAGGGCTCAGGAATTCGTGCAGACCTCTTGACAGAAACGTCAGAGGCTAATGGTCTCTTTTTCGTCTGACTCTCACCCTACTTTTTTTTCTCTTCAGACTATGTGATTTCTGACATACCCTTGTGTGTATTTGTTTGCTATCTCTAGGGAAGGGACCACTAAGAATAGTAGCAGTTCATTGTTTTCTTTCTTTTCTTTGTTGTTGTTCTTTGTAGAGCATTTCTCTGTGCCCTCCTCACCCCCCCTCCCCCCCCTCTCTCTCTATCCCTCCGGCTGCCATCCGTTCTCCTCTGTGTCTGTGTCACTGTGTTTGTATTCTTACAGGGTAAATCAGCTGTGACTGATCTTTTACTGGCTTTTTTCAAGCTGAGTGCCAAACTTGAGTGGAGCTTACATTCACAGCTATTATATCTCATATCAAAAATCTCCATATCTCTTCTTGCGGAAATCCTCTTTTTTTTTTTCCTCCCACCCCACCCCACCCAACACATCCTCACCCCACCACACGCCCTTGTCTTTGAGCAATACATGATCAACTACAGACTTCATACACAATGCATATATTTTATATTTAAAAGGTTATTTTAATATATGTGTGTCCTGTAATGACATCAGTGTCTTGATTTATCGAAAAGAATAGAAGCACTGTGCTGTACATTACTGGGGTGCATTACAAGTACGATTTAAAAAAAAAAAACTACCTAGAGTCAGAGGCGGCCTTCCCCCTAATGTTCGAATGTACCTGTAGCCATGACGACGCAGTGCGCTGCAACAAAAAAGACACTTTAAGAACAAGACAGACGAGGGGTGAATACTTTCGGAGTAGATGCCAGACTGGATTGTCCGTGATGACACACTTAAGGGCAAAGATGTCAGGGCTAGCCATATTGCAGCATTACTGTGTGTGCTCCGATGTCAGTATTATTAAGGAGTTGAAGACTTAACATTTTTTCAGTGAGCGATTAGCAGGAGAGCACACTGTTTACAGTGGATCACTGTGTTTTTTCTCATGTTTTTACTAGCCGCTCCGTGAATGATCTTTGTCTATGTTAGCTTTCTGTGTGAACTCCATGTGTGCTTTTTGCAAGTTAGCTTGAGCTGTGACAGTTGCAATTAGGATGACGTAGAAGCAAGCAGTACTTTTGGTTGTTTTACAAATATATATTTTGATAAATTTATTCATGAAAGAGGTTTGTTTCAATAGGCCCATCTGCTTTGACCTCTGGAGAGATCAATCTGACTGATATATTTTATGGTTATTTTAATGCATCAAAGAGTAGCAGGAACACTGGACAATTTTGCTTTATGTAAGTATCTAAGGCCAAGAGGAAGGGTTTATATAACAAATACAAATATAGAAAATATATATAAAAATACTAAAATGGCCACTATATATACAATCCAATATACATATATATGTAGTGGGCATTTCAGTGCAATGCTAAGTCTAGAAAGCGGAAAGTATGACCTCAAGTGATCTGTGCCATTGTGCCATCTGCTAACCTATTCAACAGAGATAAAGGCAACCTCACTCACATGATGGTCCTGTGAACCTCGGTAGGAGTCAAATGAAAAAAGGATCTAAATACCTAGTTTGACGAAGTTTGCGAAGAGCTATTTAGGTTATTTTTGTAAAATTTTACATGTATGAAATCTATGTCCTTCTTCAAGAAGTGTTTGCACACCCATGGTAGAACACTGATTGTCGAGCGTTACCTGACTACTTGTGTTCGCCATCTGAATTGACTGTGAAAAATGATAAGGGCCTATGTTTCTTGATGTGCAAGCTCCTTAGATAGGTATTTCAAGTAAGAGATACAGTACAACTTTGAATTAGCATTTTATTTTATTTTACCAGCAAAAGTCTATGTAAACAATCCCTGAGGTTGTTTTTATTTGTTTGTTTGTTTTCTGATGATTAGATGGAAATGTATTTGGTGGTGGTGGATGACCAAATGATTGAATTTAGTTAATTTCATGTCTGCTTTTGACTGTAACTGAGCCATACTAAGCTTACTTTATTGTATGCTGAGATTTTTAATGAATAACATTGCAGGGTGTATTTAATAATCCAAGCATTGAACCGTAACATCAAGACATACTTGATTATCTTAAATAGCATCTGATTCTCTCTAGACCAGCTTGTCAATGAAATCTGTAAGAAGTCCCTGTATAAGAAGATTATGTTAGATCCTCATTTAGTTCAGCATTGTAAATCAGATACACTTACAAGTGCATCTCCACATCTCCACAACACCCTGAACCAATGCACAGATAATCAGTTGTTGGAAGGAGATTCCACAGAGACTATTTGATAGCATTTATACAAAGTGGATCATAACATGTTATGATAGATGGAAGTGTTGCCATACAAAATATGTCTTGATGTCACTGTGAGGTGTCTGGACAGAAAATGCTCCCCTTGGCGCAACATTTGATTGTGGTGCAATAGTTGTCTGAATTTCTTTCTATATAGATGTACCTCATATAAATGTGTTTGTGAAGTTTTTGGGTAGCAATAGAACAAAAAAAAATTGATGTAATGCTTCAAAATATAATTTCTCTATGTAACCAAGAATCCAGATTCAAAAGCTAGAGAATGGTCCACTCCATGCTTGCATGGTTCCCTCCAAAAAAAAAAAAAGACAAAAAAGAAAAGAAAAAAAAAAAGAAGGATCACCCCAATCCTTAAATCGAGAGCAAGTAAAGCATCTCTGATATTTGGCCTCTCAAGAAAGTAACTGAATGCTTTATGTGTCCAAATAATACAAAACCCCCTTCTAATCTGACCGAATCCCAGCAAAGTGTACCCTACAATATCCCCTCTTACTAGCTTACTGTCTATTTGTGTTACTAGTGTCTACGACCGTAAGTTTTCTATTTTGTGTGACTATTTCTGTCATCTCTATAACAGCATAAATATAGTATTATAACAATATATTTCAAAGATATACGATATGTTTGTCAACAAAAATTTATTATTAATGACAAAAATTTGTCTTTTTTGTCTCCATGTCTGTCCGTCTCTCCCTTGTCTCACACCCCACCCTCCCCCCCGCCCGGTGAAATCAGAGACCAGTGTCTGGCTGTGTTTTTGGTCATGCCACGGTCAACGCCATTGACCATGATTCCTCAGACGTTGCCACTGACGCTGTGATTGACCCGTGTGTGTTTGACGACCGTGTCACTGTAGGGAGCCGTGGCCTCCAGCAGTACTGTTTTTGAGAGGAGACAGGCACAGGCATGGCAGTAGGCCCTCATTCGCCCCTCTGCTGCCACTGCCACTGCTGTGGCAGCTCATTTTCTCCGGTGGTCTTAACACGTCAGGTGTGTCCGGCCGGCTGGTTTCCCACCCCCACCCCATCCCCACCCCACTGAAGAGCCCGGCCGTCTGTAGCGTTTTTAGTCGTATAGCAGCAGCCTCTCCCAGCACACTGCCGCAGATGAGGTGCGAGCTTTTTTGCATTCTGCAGTAGTTTTTGTCTCTTATCCTCCAGCAGCGCCGCTAGAAATTTTGGGCCCTATGACAGAAAATTATTTTGGGCCTCCCAAACATTGATTATAATATTAAAATGTTCTCTAGGGCCCCCTATCAGTGCCAGGCCCTTGGAATCATCCTAACTTTTCCCCCCCTGGCGGCGCCCCTGCTTATCCTCATCCCTAAGCCAACCACCCCCACCCCAAACTCCTCTTACCCCCAACCCCAGCCCCCAGGGTTTGTATCCTGCCCACAGCAAGCTTGGCTGGCAGTGGTGTCTGCTCTGTCTTTTGCGAAAACGTCGCGTGCGCACTCTCTCTATCTCTCTCTCTCGAACACACACACATACACAAATGCACAAACACACACTCACGCACACACACACATACGCATACACTTAGCACTCTCTGCTGCTTCTTAAATTCTCTGCCATGTGCCATCATTGTAGCCAAGCAGAGCCTGTGTGATGCCGTGCATTTCCCCCGTGGGTTCAGCGAGCCCCAGCGCCCAAGCACACAGTGGGCACTCCTATGGCCCTTGCCCAAGACCACTGGGGCAGGGAACACAATACTGTGCTGTGCCACAAGCAGACCAGAATAAAGACTTTTATTACAAACCTTGTGACCTTGTGATCGCGTCTTTTGTTTCTCAGAGAGGGAGAGCTGGGTGCGGGGTTTGTTTTTTTTCCCCGAGAAAAGCCTCGAGAGTTCTTTACAGTGGCGCTGATGAGAAACTGACAATGATGACTGCCGTCTTAAAGGAGAAATCCGAGATCTGAAATAAAAGTTTTCACGTGTAACTTCAGGGCCTCCGTAGTGTTACAGAACTTTATAACAGTTCTTAACCTCATATGGTTCATACCTTCAAACCTTCATAATGGTGACAGTGATGACAGTACAGAGCTAAACATTAGCTTTGAAATTATCATTTAGGCTGTAATTTCTTACAATACAACATCAGAACACTTTATGATTCATTGGAATGGTTCATAAAAGTGCCTTCATGGACATGTTCATAGTGCTTTATGGATACTGACTTGTACAGATAGTGTTACTGATTCTGATTCTCACATCACATTACTGTGATGTGAGAATCACAGTAAGATGATATGGTGAAAACTGACAAGCAGCCCTTAGAGAAAGTGTCTTTTTTTTTTTTTTCTTTTACCCTTACATGACTAGCACATAAATGTATTCAGAGCACGCCCAGTTTCATTAGCTGCTTGGATTATGAAAAATTAAAGGCTATCTTTGCATTGTGGAAGGCACTGCGTTCAGTTTCAATTACAAGCCTTGGATAATTTTGACTCAGCATTTTTAAGGAGAGTGCGCTGTGCCTCATCATGAGCATGTTTGGTTGTCAGTGAGGGAATTTTGCTGTTATTACTCTGCTTTGTTTGCTACATTAAAAAAATTAAAAAGAGAAAAAACAAACACGATGTAATTTCACTGAGGGCTGTAGCAATGTCACTACTGGACAGCATGGCTGTCAATCGAAAATATCTTAATTTAGACAAAGATAGGTGTATTTCAGCAGTGAAAACATCTGACATGACCAACGGTACATCCAAGTTTGAGTGGGGATTTTGACGTGAGCATCGTATCTGTTATTATCTGCCTTATTATATAAGGTGTCCACTCATATGTTACCTCTATCCATTTTCCATGTAATAATACAAATATTATATTTTTATCCCCATTCAGTAGTTTAATAGTTTGTTTACTGAGGCAGAGGAGAGAACTTAGAGGGACTTTCAAAGGACCCTCTCTGAGAAGATCTCCAATGCAGTATTCCTAAATAAGATAAGCTTAAGATGAGTAAACAAGTAACTCTTCAGCTGTAAAGGTGTCTGCCCAATAAACGGCGTACAGTGCCACCTAATGTTTACAGACATGTCGAACAGCCACAGTCCTTTCAGTTAATGTGTGGTACATGGTGTATGGGTGCTAACATAAGCTCAGTGCATTTCCTATATGTGCATAGTATGTTTATTTAATGCGATATTTTCTGCTGACTTGAAGGTCATATACCCAGCCTGTGCAGCAGTGAGCTTTAATTTAAAACCGGCTAAATGTATTTGATGCATGTGGGCGTCAGCAGATTGACCCTACCCTGTCACATTATACAGGCTTGTCTGCGCTGAATGTGGCCATGAAGGGTGGGAGGCCTGTGAAAATTGGAGGTGTTTGATATGTCCCTCAGCTGCAGTGCGTTGTGGGTAATATCAGCGCAGCACCCGACATGGGTTCCCGTGATGATTCCCCCCTCACTGAACATCTTTCTGATGTAATATCCTGGCAGCAATCAGCAGAGCTCCGCGAGCATTATTCCTCTTCCACTACCACGGCGGCGTCATGTGAAGGTTTCGTTTGTTGTTGAGGTGAGGGGGTGATTCAGAGTGACGCAGGTACTACGCTGGTGGGCATGTGAGTGTCCTCACTGGGCCTGCCTGCAATGCCCCAGCCCTCAGGTGGCTTACGCCTTTTGAATCATGTAAAGCATTCAACGCTTGGTATGTGTATATTAACTTCTATTTAAAAAATGTACAGTGTGTGTTTCTGGGTGTGTGTAGTCTTTGAAAGCAAGGTGCCCTCTGAATCATATAAGGCATTCTACTTAGCATGCATGGCCAGTGCGAGGGAATATGTTGCTGTATGTTCGTGTGTGCAGTCAGCCTTTCTACGAAATGTGCCCTTTGAATCATGTATGTCATTCTACACTTTGTATGAAAGTAATCTTCTAAAACTGGTGGTCTTTCACAAAGAAGATGTTTTCACCTAGCCAGGCTAGCGATGGCTTATTTTTCCGCTCAATTTCATTGAGCTCCTCAACTGTGTCAGGTAGCCAGCCGTAGACTTCAGCTAGCTCCGTCTCTAAACTGGGACGGGCCAATCAGCGAGGGAGGGTTGAAAGCGATAACACTGAATTCAAACGATGGGTTCCAGCGCGTAGCTTATGTCACGACCAAACAGATTGGTTTGGCATGAACATATGCAAACTGTGAGGTGAAACGATGCATCAGGCTGGTTTTCACCTGTATTGACCAGGCACGTTTGTCTACTGTACATACTGCATAAATACTGTATGTGACCTGCGGAAGGACACAGTGGCAGCTCCGATCTGGTCTGTGTGCTACTTTGACCTCCTCTGTCTCTGACCTTTTCATCTCCCTTCATTGGTATGCCTTCTGTCATATACCAGTGTAACCCCTCTTCCCCTCTGACCAATCCAACCCTCCCACTGCCTGTAGTGTTGTGCACCCTGATGTCACCCATTTTACCTCAGCCACTAGTCTAACCTCTGCTCTGCTGTGGACTCTTCCCCCCAATCTCTGACATGGAGCTATGATCTTCATCATTTATATGCTCATCATCATCTTCGCCATGTTTTTCTTTCTCTATGTCTTTTTCTTGTTGTTCTTTTCCTACTCCTCCTCCTTTTCCTTCTTCTTCCTCTGTTTCTTGTTCTTCTACCTTTTCTCCTCTTTCTTCTTCTTCCCCTTCGTTTTTCTTCCCAGAACTTTCCAATTTCAGGACAAACTTGAGCAGAAATGAGGCAGAGAGAGGGGAGATGACCGTGAGGAGGATGAGGATGAGGCCACTGACGAAAGAGTAGTTGGAGTGAGACAGGAGTTGAGATAGATGGATAAGATGAACTCACGCGGAGAAAATAATCTGACGCAACCCCACTGATAGAGCACTTTCTAAAGCCGACTAGCAGGGTGTTTTAAGAGGACTTTTGAAATGTTTTAAATCCTATTTAACCTAATATTACATTGAAGGTTTACAATGTTAACATTCAGATGCAGAGCATACACACAGGCAAGCTGCTCCCAGAAGTAGCCTTTCATCAGTCGATTTCACATTTCTCGACGTGGTACACTGGAGAGATATTTCTCCGTGAGCTACAGAGCTCCTCTGGCACCTCGCTGCCGCGGGGCAAAGCAGATTGGACAGCTGATTTATTCGGAGCCTTGAAACCGCAGTCGCCGACCCACTGTTTAATGTTTGAGAGTGAGGCTCTGTCACGAACGCAATTACCATCGTGTTTAACGACTGCTAAGCCTCTGAGCAGATCCCATTCCCTTTGAGGCTGTTTTTTCTTTTCCTCCAGCAGCATCCTGTCACCCCCCTGGGGTGGATGGGGTGGGGTGGGGAGGCGCGTAGGCTATGGTTCAGTATTGTTGCCTGTCTTAATGTGTGTCAGAAAACTAGATTTATATTCATTGTTGTTGTAAACCAATAGGGAAGCTGCGACAGCACTCAGATGAAGACTGTATCTGTCAACTTTATCGTCACAACCTTTAAATAAGATTAATCTTTGAGAAATCATTCTGACATGTACAAATATATTGTCGTTCAGGTTTTCCAACAAAAGCTGACTATGTATTTGCATAGAGCTTTAACTGTCCAATTATAGCTTCTTAACAACCGCATCATTCATTGTTATTTTAACTCACAGTAGTTATTAAAATATACAGTGTCAAATAACTAATGTTGTTCTCCCTTTACGCCACGAGAGGACGGCAATAACCCTTAAATGTTCCAGAGGGATTTCCCGGGCAAAGAGTCAGAAATATTCATAAATCTCATCCATGTAAAAAAAAAAATCTCCCTTAACAAAGAGTTTATTTAAACAAAGAGTTTATTTATCCCAGAAAACAGAACCCAACCCATGCCCCCACGTTCAAAAACTACCCCCCTATCTCTCCCTCACACACAACACACACACCCCCTCACATTTCCTAGAGATCGGCCCGCTCGCGCAACCACGCACGCACGGTGACCATCTAATTTCAGTACTAATTCCCAAGACGCGTGGCACGTACGTCACCAAGAAGCCTTGATTTCCGATTCGGGCGCAGATTTTAGAGACGCTCCATGGGCTTATCATAAACTACTGGCTGTGTTCATTTACCGACGGCGGTGACGGCAGCGGGAGAGAGAAGTCGCTTCGAGATGACTGCACGCGGTGTGGAGTTCCAGATACCCGCAGGGCCCTGATGTACAACTACAAGAAAATGAGATGGGGTGCAATGAGGCCGATGGTGGGGGGCGAAAATGTGACAGGGAAAGATACGGTGAAAACAGACAGAGAGAGAGAGTAAGAGTTTGTGTGAGTTTTTAGGCATACAGCAGGAGCCTGTTTAAAATTCTAAATCTGCTTTGAAAACAAAAAACATCGAAACGCAAGAATGCTTGACAAAAGAAAAGCTTGTCACCTTATTTTGGAAAAAACACGTAGAGGAGACCGATAAATCCTTCTAAAACAAAATAGATAATTTCAGAGCAATGTCACATGCACATCACAATAGCACATTATAATGTTAAGATGTGTGTAAACTATTCCATTGAACTGTAATAGAACAGAAGATGTATGCCAAAGATTTGACTTAACTAATTACAAGACAAAACATGTTCTGTAGCATAACATGTTCTGACCTGTGACATGACATGAGAATAGTTTTTCTGTTAAAATTAAATTGATGGGAAACAGGGTTCAAGTTACAATATAGCTATAACTATCCTGAGTTAAGTAGGCCTAAAGCATGTTGCTTTACACAGTTTCCGCTTTGACATGTAAAATGCCCCTGATTCTTTCACACAAACACAGTTTAGGTACCTTAAAAACTGAGTCAACAACCGAAAAGGTCAGCACCTCTAGGAGAACCAAAACCTGAAAAATATACAGTACTTAATTTACTGAAGCTTCACCACACTCAGTACTGGCCGACTTGGACATTATAATGAGCTAAATCAATTAACAAATGAACCCATGTGTCCAAACAAAGCCAACACCACTCACATGGTGAGGTGCCTAACAAGAACAGATTGCTTCTCCATTTGACCTAAAGGAGTTTACACAATGTGTAAATGTGATGCGTGTGTGTCTGTGTGTGTGTGTGTGTGTGTGTGTGTTTGTGTAAGGCAGAGTGTGTGATATTGTGTGTGCATTAGTCTCTCACTCTTGCTCTCTCTCTGTGTGTGTGTGTGTGTGTGCATGCATGCATGAGGAATTGAACATTTGTTTGTTTGTGTTTACTTGTGTGTATGTGCTGTATGTGCGTAGTGCATGCATAATACAGTAGTTTATGCATAATACAGTAGTTTATTAAGCAATTTCTGCACTTGCCTGTACAAATGTATGTACTCAACAAACAGGCAGCTGGAAGAAAATCAGATACTCCAAACATGCTCACACACACACTCTCCAAACATGCTGACAGACATTTCCAGATTACACAAAGTCTGTTCATATTGAAGTGCAGTAAGTAAGTACCATTTGTTTAACGCCTCATGACAAACATTCAAACTGTTTGTACAACAGTCTAGATTCTTAAAGGACCAAAAAGATTCTTCCTTTAAAAAAAAGTTCTCTACATTATTCAGTGTGTGAGGTTAATGTTCACAGCTCATTACATTTTTGGATGTAAGATCTTCTCTCATGGCTTTGGATAAGAATGAAAGAGGGAAGCTATTTTTAATCACAACAGGAAGGCCCAGATAGCGGTGGAGGAAGGAATTGCCCTGTTTAAATGCAACTTATCTCCTCTAACCTCAGCCAGGGTGGGAGGGAGGACAGGAGAGGAAAGGAGAGGAGAGGACAGGAGAGGAGAGGACAGTGGAAAGTGTTAGCTTGGGCTCTATGAGAACTCGGTTATACATATTTATACGGAGCTCCGCACATCACCTCGATTATGTATTCTGTCACATATTTCATGTTCATTGATAATGTGTGGTTTTCTTTTTTTTTTTTTCTTTTGGCATTTGCTTTCTGGAAGAGTGCAAGATGTATTCCTGCTCTTTGCAGGAAGAAAATGACTGTTGCAGAATACCACTAAAGAGGGAAGAGAATTAAATCACAAATATAAACCCTGATTAAATTATAGTTTAGAGAACAATAATTCAAGAAAGTCAAAGTGCTAAGACATTTCACCTTCATCCAAAAGGCTTCAGTTCTTCTGCAGTTCTGATCTGATGGTGGAGAGCCAGGAAGTATATCTCTGGACCACTAAGGTGGAGCTGTGATCTGTAGACCACACTATGCACACACCATGATACACAGAAATGATTTAAAAAGGAAAGTGGACATTGTGGCTTTAGACATTTAATTAGCCTACAGGAACAATGTAATTGGCCCTCTACCAAACCAGTGTATTACTGGTCTGAGGCTAGATTTTTAGAGATTCTCTCTCTCTCTCTCCCTTTATATCTCCCTATCTATCTATCTATCTATCTATCTATCTATCTATCTATCTCTCTGACACACACACACACACACACACACACACACTGCATTTTTAACTTTCTGCCCTTTCTTTCAGGCATTTTCCTTCTGCTGGCCTAGGGCTATCCCTGAGGGTCTTCCCTCAGTCTTTCAATGTATTCCACTGTCTCTGATGTTTCCCTGAGCTGTGGGCCCCCACCCCCACCCCCCTCCTCCTCTTTGCCTGTCTGTCTAGAATCTTCCTCTGTGTAACTGCCCTGTCCTTTGGGACTTGGTCCAGGGACCCGGGACCCTGGACATGAAAGTCACACACACACACACACACATACACACACACATACGCACACACACACAAAGCATTGGAGGATGCTTCTGACTAACAAAAAGGGGGGAAAGCGTCTGTCATGCTTTGTGTGTATTTCCAAAAGCCTGTCCTCCATGCTACAATGTTTTATGCATTGACAGATATAGCAAAGCTGTTCTTATGCTACTGTCAGGTCCAGTATGCCCTTTAAAACAGTGGAAGGAGCTATTTCCATGTATATCTATTGGATGAAAAGTGGGGATTTGCCTGAGGATATGTGCTATTGCAGACTGGCTCCTGGTTAGCCCTCAGGTTTTGCTGTGGTTCAAAGAGAACGAATTCAGGATGAACTGCCTTGTCATTTGTGCTGTCCTCCACTGCTCCGTGAATCTGAATACACAAAATGAATTCTAACGATTCTATTTGACTTTTAGTGTTTTATTTATTAAGGCCTGGTTTTCACCCAGACCGCTTCAAGCTGTAATGCTTAGTCTGGCTACTTTCCTGTCCCATCTGCCACTTCCCTTGGAATCAACCAGTGTAGATCAAAATGCCTCTGTATGCATTGGACAGACCTACAACCAATCAGACTGCTGATTCCGATGACAGAGACAAGACAGAGTGGGGTGTGTCATGATTTGAAACAGAACACGCCTTAAGCCTGCCTCCGCTGCGTATGGGGTGAAAGCCCTTTTTTAATTGGATCCCTATCTTAGGCAAGAGAAACAAAGTGAAAATAGGCTTAGTATAGCCATACTGAGCTGAAGAGCAAAATCAAATCGAGCTCGCTGATCAGTATGTGTGTCAACCAGGCTTTTGTGCTCGTTTGCTTCAGCGAGGTTTTCAGTCCACCATGACTTGAGAGTGAGTGAGGATGAGGCCAGCTCAAGCCAACTGGTGTATTTCCAGGGAAATGAGGCTTGTCAACCCAGCCTGGTGTTTTCAGACCCCATATTTCCCTGTGTTCATTCTGGTCTGGACTTCATCCATAACAGTTTTATCGGGTCAGGGGGGTATTGTGGTAAGAGCAACATCGTAAATCATGCAGTTTGAAGTCGTGTAGTCTGGAGTCTGGCACTCATTAACAGGCCAATCAGAAAAATCGCAGTGCAAAATTACTGTGAAAACTGACCAGATTCTCTGGGAGAAAAAAAAGCTGAATATGTTTTAAATATAAGTTAACAATATTTGTTTTAGGGCATGTTCATAAACAATTCAAAATGGGTAGCAGTAATTGGATGTACACTGAATAGATGAAAAAGAAAAGTACAGTCTAATGAAAAATAAATGATGTTTTCCAAACAAGGCTGGGAGGAAATCCATAGGTAGAGCTGACAGATATGGAAGGATTCAGAGGCAGTATTGAATTGCCATTTTTCTCTGAGATTTGTTTTGTGATGCAGGCAATTCCACATGTGACAAAACGCAATACTTGTCTGGTATTATTTTAATATTTTGGACATATTTTCATGTCATGCTTGACAACTGAATGTAGCAAATCCTCAAATTTCATATAATCATTCACATCATACAAATACCTGGCATTTCATTGGTATTATGGATGTGACAAAAAGTCAATTTGCAATTTTATTTAATGTTAGGCTTCAGTACAATACAGCTATTTTTTTCTTTATGTTGTGTCATTCCTGAGTCCTGATTGGTGTACAGCTCTCCTGCATGGCGGGATTCACTGTCAGTCATAGAAAGGGAATGACATGAATATAAAATGTATCAATGTGACAAGATTAACCATTGTGGCAGAGTTCTGAAGTTGCAGGATTAATTGCAGCTTTTGTGATTAGCTAATTCAAATTATGGTTTTGATTAAAAAAATATTTATTGTGTAACTCTAATTCACCTCACTACTGCATTCTGGAATATTTAAGGATGTAGACTTGTGCAATGAACAAGGGCCACTGCACAGGGAGCCAGGTCAAGGCCTTTTCAAGGCCCCTGAGTCCAAGATCACCAGTGTACCTCCAGGAATGTTTGATTGAGTTAGAATGCTGATAGCAAGTGCAGTATATATTTGACCTGGTAGCTGTCCATGGTTCTGGAATCCCTATAGCTGAGATCATGGCTGGGTGATGGGATCCTGGTCCCCTACTGGGTAATAGGTTTGATCTTAAAGCAATAGTCCAGAGACAGTCAACCCATAGCCCTGTTGTTCAAACTCGCAGAATGGTGTTGGTAGAAAGAAGAACGAGAGAATTTGGTACAACATAGACCGAATAATGAACAACCTGACCTGGGCCACAAGCTGTCCAATAGCCCCACTCAGTTAGCATTTCAGTTTCTCAGTTAGCTACTCAGTCTACATCATACCAAATTCTCCTGTTCTTCTTCCTACCGACAGAGCCTCAGCGAATTTGTATAACAGGGCTATGGTTGGAAGTTTGTCGCTTTTCTGTAATTTCAATGAGTGATTTTCAGGGCTTGATTAATCTGTGTGTCTTGCTACACAATCTCTGTCGTTAAGCAGAGAGGACCTTCCTCTCAGAGCACTACTGTCTCTTGCATCCCAAATGCCCAGAGTAGTTTACAGCAAGTGTCCAAGAGAGCTCTACTCCCATGTCCTGATCACTGGGTTAAGAGAACTTTGAGAAACCCAGTCACCACAGGACCTTGGCCACAGATGTGACAGAGATGAAGAGCTAGGGGCTATTGCACAGAGAACCCTACTCCCCCAAAACACACAGACACACACACACACACTTTTGTTTTTCATCCTCACCTCCCTTCTCACACACACGCACACACACACACATACACACACACTCAGCTAAGAATTATATACACAATGTCACCATAGCTGTCACTGCCGGATAATAGATAATGTCACACACACACAAACACACTCACACTCACACACACGCGTGCGCATAGAGGCACATGCACGCACCCTCACACAGACACATATCAGCACCCTTGAGTTCCTAACTGGGTCGCTGATCCAGACATCTCTGAGAGAATCCCTTGGTTAAAGTTACACGTTTTTCCCCAGTTGTGTGTCTGTTTCTGTGTGTGTATGTTTTTGCTGGTGTGTGTGTTCTTGCACATGCATATTTGTCTGAGTGTGTATGTGTCAGTGTGTGTGCGTTTGCATGTACGCACACACATATTTGTCCGAATGTGTGTGTATTTGTGTGTGTGTTTGTGTGTGTGTGTTGGTGACATCGTGAATAACTGAGTGTAGATGTAAGGATGTGTGATTATATGCCCTGGAGGCATGTTTTTTTTTTATCTTGGTGAAACTGTGAGTGTGTTGGTGTGTGTATGTGTGTGTGTGTGTGTGACATTATCTATTATCTGGCAGTGACAGCTATAGTGACATCATATACATAATTCTTAGCATGTCTGCATGTGTTTACATGTTAGGTGTGTCCGTATGTGTGGACATGGTTGACAGCATTTCCGTGCATGTGTGTGTATGTGTGTGTGTGTGAGTGTGTGTGTGTGAGAGTGCAAAGCTATGGGGTTGTGTCTGAGAAAGTCTTCGCTGTTATTTACTTCATGTCGGTCACCGCAGGGCTTCCACACAGTCTGTCAGCATCCTCAGGGCAATAAACTCAATATAGAACTTATTCCTGTCGTGTCGTGTGTGTGTGTGTGTATGTGTGTGTGTGTGCGTGTCTGTGTCAAAGAGAGAGAAGGATAGTACATCTGCGGAGGTCTCTTTGATTTTTCAACGTGTCATGCAATCTGTTTTGAGCTTATTGTATTTTTTGGAGCGTAGAATGAGTTGCTCGCATTCATTCAAAAAATCAGAGTCTAAATTTCTAAATCATAAATCCTAAATTTCATGAAGCATTAATCACTGAAAGCTCAAGAACCTTAATGTTTATTAAGAGGCATTCAAACTGTAAAGGATTCCTGCATTATGTTGCTTTCCAAGCACAATCTACTTACATGTTTCCATGATATAAAAACACATAATAACTGCAATAAAAATATCGGTTTCCTAGTACTGTATGTGTGTGTGATTTTGAGAGAGAGAGTGTGTGTATACACACATGCACGCGCTTGTATGTGTTTGTGCTTGCATTCTTGTGTGTGTGTGTGTGTGTGTGTGTGTGTCTGTGTGTGTGTGTGTGTGTGTGCGTGTGTGAGAGAGAGAGAAAAGGAAAGAGCGAGAGTGTGTGTGTGTGTGTGTGTCATGCATTTTACACACATAAAAAGCCTGCTGTGTTTTGTTATTATGAATACATCTATTAATGCCTGGCACAAATGCAATTAACTTTCCTGCTTCTTGAGATAAGGATATCCTTCTGAGGGAAGCCTTACAAGATGAAGATTACCCCATGGGCCAAAACTAAGAGGATGAATTAGTTTGCAAAAAGCCCTCGCTACACAGGCCTCAATTGCACCGACTGCGGAGAGTTTGGCATGAGCATGGAGTGGTGTGTTTCCTCGATTATTTCTCTGTTTTTCACCATTAAAAGCCGAGAAATGGCTTGAGACGCAGTCACAAAACACCAGTGCTGAAATTTAATGCGTCTTTTTAAATCCCTGACAAATACCCCCCACGGATTATTCATTTCTTGATCCATTTTTTCTTCTCTCTCTCTCTCTTTTCTCCCTCATTCTGTCAGTGGTATACTTCTTTTCATCCCTCCCTTCTCATTTATATTCTCCCTCTCCCTCCCCCTCCTTTCCTCTACCAGTTATCTACCTCTCCTTATATCCTTTCTTTTCTTCTCTCCTCTGAATTAATATCCTTTAGCCGGGGTGCCATGTTTGAAACTGCTCTTCGACCTCTCCTCCTCCTCCTCCTCCTCCTCCCTCTCTTTTTGCCTTAGATTCCTTTTCTCCTCCTCTTGATCCGTCTCTGCCCTTCTCTGTGTGTTGTTTTTCACCACTGCGTTCCTAGCTTCCAGCACACACACAGACATACATACAGAGGAACACACACACACACACACGCAGAGGCACACACACACACACACACACAGAGGCACACACACATACAGAGGCACACACCACACACACACACACA
The DNA here is from genome assembly GCA_015244755.2 of Tenualosa ilisha. Taxonomy (NCBI): domain Eukaryota; kingdom Metazoa; phylum Chordata; class Actinopteri; order Clupeiformes; family Clupeidae; genus Tenualosa; species Tenualosa ilisha. Next base: position 1,824,135 of record PYXC01001670.1, read on the forward strand.
CACAAGGCACACACACACAAAGGCACACGCACATGCACACACACAAAAACACAGAGACACACACACACACATACAGAGGCACACAGACGCAGAAGTACACGCACTCCCAACACACACACAAAGGCACATACACACATACAGAGACACACGGACACACACATGCACAGACACAAACACACAGAGGCACACACACGCACACACACACACACAGAGGAGCACACACACACACAGAGGCACACACACACATACACATACCACACACACACTTCTTCTGCCTCCCTTCTCTCTCTCTGTCTCCTTCTCTCTCACTAAAATGCTGACCACCGGCTTTAGTCATTGTTGAAACAGCAAAAACATCCTTTTTCAGTCACTCAAGCCTTCCCCCCTCCTTTCAATCACACCTCTCTCTCTTACCCTCCCTCCTTCCCTCCATCCCTCCCTCCGTTGCCACCCCTGCCTCTCCTCTGCACCATCCACCATGTGTGTCTCACAGACACTGTCTACACTGTACTTGGTTTAAAATGTGTCTTGGGTGTTCGGAAGTGGACAGTGCTAAATAACAGTACAAACAACCACTAAAATAGGTTGTGATTTGGATTTGGACTCTGATAGTGGAAACTCCTGGCTAAGTTGGCTGGGGCCCCATTTGAGAACTTATGTTTTGTGGTGTAAGGCTAACACGTCCTGATGCCTCCCTGACAGGAAAGGTGAGGCGGGCAGTAGTGAAATCTGAACACAAGTGGTCAGCAACATCTCTTGCTGTACACCTTGGAGACGCGTGACAGACAGGTGTAAACAGCTATGTGTCACGGGTCAGGTGTCCATTTGTGAGCCGATTGCTCACGATGCGATGGAAAAAAAACAAAGTGTGAACAGGGCCACAGCTGAACACCACTGCAGCCTGTCCCTATCTCTCTGTCTCTGACAACTCCTCATCAATCGCTCACTTTGCCAACGTTTTTTTTTTCTTTTTTTTCTTTCTCTCTTTCTTTCTTCCTTCCATCCTTCCTTTCCTCCCTTCTCTTTTTTTCTACCTCTCTCTTAGTCTCGTTCTTTCTCTCCCTTACTTCTTCTTCACTGACTCTCTGCATAAGTGTGGCTGCATATTTCATTATGCCCCCTCCCTCACTCCATCATCTGGGCATTTGCATCTCATTCACGTTTTTTTTTTTATCCTCTTTCACGTGTTCCCTCCTCCTCACTTTCACTGTATTCTCTCTCTTTCTCTTTCTCTCTTTTACCACTCTCTCTCTCACTCACTTTTTCTCTCTCTTTTTCTTTTCCACTCATTCACCTTGCGCTTTGTTCACACAATTTAACCCCCCCCCCCCCCCCCAACACACACACAGATACACACACTTCCTCCCGCCCCCATCCGTTTCTTCTAAACTTGCCTTTCAGCTGTCTTGAAGCATCTGTGTATTTGCAGTACATACATACAGTACATACTTACATACTCACTTGCACGTACAGATGAAACGCCTTTGAACTCCGTTGTCACAGCAACAGTGGAGAAAGAGGAGAGGAGAGAAGAGGAAAAGAGAGAAAAAAAAATGGAGGCTGACCCCAGCAGGAAGTGAGGGATTTTCCGACAGGGTGCTCCTCTTCACAGCCCGAAGAATCCCAACATCTGTCAGCGTGGTGAGGGAGAAAAAAAGAGAGGGAGGAGATAAGAAAAGGAGAGTAAAGGAAAAAAACAAGAAACGGCCATCACGTTGACGTACACGCGTATTGTACCAAGCACGGCTGGTACCAGTGTGGTTTAGGTTCTTCCTTCGGGGCCCTGGGATGAGTGGCTATCAGTGGCTGGGATGGGAAACTGCCAAAGAGTCCCACTCACACTGCACGTGTCTGTGGGACGCTTACGCCACACCAGCCTCACAGCAGAAAGTGGGTCTAATTATTCAACAGCAGCAGCACTCCAGATATCACCCTGGCCAGATAACAATGCCAGGAGGGGGAGTGAGTGTGTGTGTGTCTCTGTGTGTGTGTGTGTGATGAGGGATGGGGGGGTTCAGTTCAAGCTATTGTATGCTGGTGGCCTCTTTTTAATGTCTCAGGGAATCGTATGGCAGTTTGTCCTTACATTCACATGTTCGAGGTCAGTAGGAAGGATGCTATTTTTAGCAACTAGCCCCAGTATTGGGTTTCCTCTCCTAGTGCTCTATAAATAGATAAAAGATGGGGGAGAGAGAGAGAGAACGAGAGAGAGGGAGAGAGAGAGGATGAATATGAATGATGGAGAGACCATTATTCCCCATTGAGATGAGTGAGTGATGCTCACGCCTGCCTGCCTGCCAGCCAGCACCTCACACTCAGAGGAATGCTGGTGGGGCCGCTCACACACGGCACCTCCCCAGTCCGCCTCCCAACCAACCAGAGGATTTAATCTGCTCAGCAACTATCGCATTCTAGTGCAGTGCAACGAATTGATTCTTCTTTTTTTTTTTTTTCTTAATTAAGAGGAGCTGGCACGTTTAATTCACAATGCCCTTGTTACAGTGTAATTGTGGGAATAAGTGCATTAAAAATTCAGCGAATAATAACTCTGATCATTTTAATGTCTCTATTCACCGTCAGATTTGGTTTGCTACTCCAAACTCTTTTATCTATTTCATATTTACAAGCTCGTCATGAGTTGACACCAGGTTCTGAGAATCTCAGCTTTCCTGACGGTTCTTCACAGTACCTGCCAACAGTACCTCTAAACCAGGTCATGAACCCCTTCATCAGAGTTTCATGCACAGATCAGTTTAGTGGGAGAGGATGGAGAGACTACAGAAGGAAAGCAGTAGGTGAGTTTGGAACGCTCTTTCTTTCTCTCATCCTCCTCCCTCTGTTTCTCTCTCTTTCTGTCTTTCTCTTTGTATCCTGTACCTGTCTATCTGTTATTTTTTCCTTTCTATCTTTCTCTCTCTCTCTCCCTCTCTATCTCTTTACACATCACTGCAGAAACATTCAGGCCCAGCTGGATCTCTGGTATGTTGTTAGCATAGGGCTAAGGCAGGAAGCTCTGAATCAATAAGATACATAATATGTTAGGAGGGATATTTGACATGAAGGCATTCAAGCTAAGGAGGAACATCCATGGTTTCCTTCCTGCTTGCGTTCTTGACCCCTATTTACAGTATATGTTTAGACGCATTTTTTTTGGGTAAAACAACCCCAAAAGTGACCCATTTTTCACCCGTGAGGGACAGCCACCTGCTCCAGTCACGACTACACCACAGCACACCACACCACCATCATCATCAGAGTGACCCGCTTACAGGCATAACCAGAGAGGAAGTGACGCTGTTTACACCCGCAAAATAAACAGTGCAGGGCTGCTGCTCGGCTCGGCTTGGTTTGCTCAGAAAAACCCATGACTGGATAACATGAGCTCCTTTACAGCCGACTCTGTGATGGGGGAAAGAACATCAAAATACATCAGGAGGGAATTAAAATGAATTACACTTTTAAAAGACAAACAAACATGCACACTACATACCCCCCCGAACACACACACACCACACCACCATTACCAAAAACTAAAGCACAAACACACACACACCACCAGCACCATACACTAAAGCGTGCACACACACACACACACATACACACACACACACCACCAGCACCATACACTAAAGCACACACACCACACAAGCAGACACATACAGGAAATACATACAAACAAAATATAATATATAGGATCTATATAGGACATATATAAGTATAGGATCTAGAAATGCTGATACAACTAAATGTGTGATGAGAGCTATTCATGGGCACAATAATGACATCTCATCACTAAAATTACACTCATACTGTATCTCACACACACACACACACACACACACACTGCAGACAGATAAGCACCATTCAGCACCCTCTGCTAAACATGGACTCACACACACATTTACTTCCCAATCCTGAAAGACACCTGTCACAAATCTCACCACATACTTTAGAAATTAATACATTATCCTTACAGTGCTTTAGTGAATATATGAAAAATCTTGGGAACATACTAAACACGCACATGCACACACACACACACACACAATGGAACACAATTCCGAACCCTCTGGACACACTTTCATTATAATCTGAGACTGAGTGAATCTATAAAAAATCTTGAGAACATACACAAAATGATATGCACACACACACACATGTGGGCGCGCGTGCGCACCACACACACACACACGCTCACACACTTTATTACATGAGCTGGCTCTGCTGCAGCAGTAAAATGAACACATGGGTGTCTTACTGGAGCACTTTTTTCCACCCACAGCCATGCTTTTAAATAACATTTACATCCCGAGGACACACACATGCATATGCTTGCACAACACAAACACACCCCACCACATTCGCACACTCAAACACTGGCACACAGTGCACTCACACACTCAAAACACACTCAAACACTGGCACACAATGCACTCACACACTCAAAACACACTCAAACACTGGCACACAGTGCATTCACAGGCACTTTTAGCGCACAACGAACATGCAAAACAAAAAGTCTCAGCATACATATTTCTAAAGAATAGCACTTTTGGACAAGATCACATGAGTTTAATATGTTTCTGTCTGGTGTTCTGTTTCATGTAGAACTGGACCTAAAAGCCTCTGTGCTCCTTACTTCTGTTGTGTCTTTTACCTTAGGTCTGCTACTCTCACCAATTAAGTATTCTACACCAGAGTTAATCTCCCTCTCTCTCTCTCTCTCTCTCTCTCTCTCTCTCTCTCTCTCTCTCTCTCTCTCTCTGGGGTATGTCTTTAGCTGCACCATCATAGTCTTTTTGTTACTGTCTCCTCGAGCTGTGCGGTTTTCTCTGCTCGCGCCTCCCGCGCTGTCCTCAGTACAGCCCATTCAACCGATTCTCCGCAGTGCTGAAAGAAAGAGGGAGAGATAGTGAGAGTGTGAGAGGAGAGAGGGGGAGTAATTCGGGGAGAGAGGGGGGTGCGATACGAGGAAACACGGGAGGGAAAGACAGAGGGAGAGAAAGAAAGAGAGAGAGAGAGAGAAAGAGAGAGAGAGAGCGAGAAAGGGAGGGAGAGAACTGCAAAATCCGCCAAAGCTGCCTGGTGCGTGGATCTTGCTTTCGGCGCCCGTGCAGCTCTCATTCGCCGCGCGGACACGGTGAGTGCCTGGTGTCTCTGCTCTAGCACGCCGCCGTAACAGGCGGTTTCAAATGCGCATTTAAAACATGAGTTATTTCACGCGGACTGAACCAGTTGGCGGATTGTTAAGAAGAGTCCCGAGTTGTCCTAATGTTAAATATCTCTGCATGTTTGAAATATGAATGTATGTGGGCTCTGTGTAACACGCATACAAAACAAGTGGGGACCGACCACAATCTGTTAGGAATGTGTGTGAGACTCCGCGTGAGGGCTAAAGCCCGCCTAAAAATGAGTTTCAGAACATACTGCTGCGTGTACTGACAGAAACTGCATGTCGCAATTGGCAGGGCGAGCTTCACATGTTGTACCACGATGTGCCTCGGTATACGGGACTGGTCACTACATGATATGTACGCGGCGCGCACGAGGATGATCTTGCCATGTTTTAAGTAGTCTAGTCGAGGGCTTAGCCCTATCTCGGGCTGACAGTTCAAGCCCTGACGGAAGAACGGAAGAGCCCTGTATCGCTGCAGTAATATTGATAGTATTTAATATGTGTGGGAATGTGTGTACGGGGTCGTAAAAAAAGAAGCGTGTGCGTGTGTGTGCGCGCGCAGCAACAGCCGAGGCTAGAGAGATGGAAAGTGACGCTCAGAGTGGCCAAATTAGATGCTTGGCTGGCTTTGTGTATTTTTAAATTGAGTCATTGAAGATCCCCCCATCCCGTGTTTGCCTTGTGAGGCGAGGGCAAAGACACGCGACCGGAGTGAAATGCATGCTTGAGAGAATGTGCGCGCTTGTGAATGGTATCCTGTGCCTGTTGATGTCTTGACAAATTCCCAGCGTGAAGTCACCGATTCACTCACATGCGGTGGGCTGCCGTGCCGTGCGACCGAGAGTACCCCATGAAAGAGCCAGCGAGCAGCCTCAAATAAATGTTTTTGGGGCAAGGTCTTTCCCACACACTCGCGTCCCCTCCCTTCCACTCGACTCCCTCTCCCCACTCCCCCTCTCTGTCTCTCTAGCGGAGTGGCCGCTTGCCTTTGTGTATCATGTGCATTCCTCACGTGCTTGGATGTTGACGACCAGCACACTCCTCTGCGTTTGGCTCGGTGCAAGCAAGCAAGCGCTCTCTCTCTCTCTCTCTCTGTCTCACTCTTTCTCTCTCTCTCTCCCTCCCTGTGAGATGATGCCACTCTTCTCTCCTGCTTGGACGGGGAAGCTGACCCGCTGGCAGGAGAGCATATTGCCATCTCGGCAAGAAAACTACACCCCACCTGGGGTTCCGTTCCCCTCTTCAGTGGGCACACCATCTGTATAGTTTCAGGATGCACCATGGGAGACGTAGTGCCGTAATCTCGAGCAGCTTGCCACGCTGCAGTCTACTGACTGGTCCCATTTGAAGTCTCCCTTTTCCTGTTGGCAGTCAACCTTGACAGGGGTGACTATGGAAAGTGCTGTAACTTTCGAACCATTTTTAGTCACAGGGCCTTTGTTCAGTATGTCTAGTGTTATGTGTTATGACTATAGTTTGTGAATAAATACAGTTATGACATACAGACTGAACATACAACAAATAACTATATTTCGAAATTGTGCAAACCAAATATAGTACCCAGGTGGGTTTAGCATGGTCCGTTAAATATTTGATTTGGAATGTTTGACCACATACGGCACATCTCCGAGTCAACTGTAAAATTTATGGCCAGTTGATTTAACATTTTCCAGCTGTATGGAAAACACCACATGTGTGTTTAATCGTACAACCATACTCAGTATTTCGTTACTAACACCAACAAATCCATCATATTGAGAAAATCTTGTGAAATGAGACCGGTTCTGGCTGAAGTCTCTGCTAATTATGCTTGTGTGTTGGTGGGAAGTGATTATTTGAATGGTTAAGTGAGCTCCAAAGTGATCTCAGCGCAACCCCTCAAACTGCTTAGCTACGGCCCCGAGGTGCCTTTACTTGCTGCTCTAGCGACTTCAGCACCACACCAGTGGACAGCGACAGAATCCGTTTTCTATGCCTCCCTCACTCTCTCTCTCCTCTCTCTCTCTCTCTCTCTCTCTCTCTGTCAGACTCTCTTTCATGCCCTTGCTTCCATCCACACTTCAGGACACGCAGGACCTTCCCCTCCCACCACACGCATGATGCATGCAGTCTCCATTGACTCTTCAGATGCCATTCATGTGAAATTCATTATTCCTCCTCCTCCTCGCTCGCAATTTTCTGCAACTCACACACACCAGCAGTGTCCCATCCCCCATCCCGTTGGTGGCCACCACTCTTCAGAGTCATGGGAATTGTAGTTTTCCTAAATTAAGCCGTGATGGGGGAGTTTTTTGAATGTCAAACGACCTTGAAGAGATATGCTTCTTTTCTTCCTTACTCTCCAGCGGTCTCTCATTCAAAAACCTTGCTTGCTTGCGTCAAACCTCCAAGCCTGTATCAAGCATCTCATAACCAATGCACTTAATTGCATCTACCAGGCATGCTATTCTCATATGTAACAGCATGTTTGTGTCTGTGTGCATACTTTTTGCGTGTGTGAGCCTGTGTGTCGGTGTGTTTGTGTGTGTATGTATGTGTGTATTTCATATCTGTGGATGTGTCTTTGGAGGCTTTTCATGGGCTGTGGCTAGGTGATAAGCTGTTGGTTGATGGTTGATGGGTTTTGCACTAACAGCAGCAAAGTAGATGGAGTTGTTCACCAAAATGCCTCACGACAGCCATTCATAACCCAAGTGCTAATTAGGTTTTATCATTCATGCAGCAGCTATGAGGCCCAGGAGAGAGATAGAGAGTGTGTGTGTGTGAGAGAGAGAGAGAGAGCGAGAGACATTTTGATCCAAGACACAAGCTGACAACATGTAAACATCAAACATCACCTTCTCCTGTCTCTTCATGCCATGAACGGCGTCTGGAGAAGAGGCGTGGTGTGTGTGTGTGTGTGGAGGGGATTGAACACACACTCACAGATGAAATCACATGGCAACGGCATCACCTGGATCTTCCAGGATCTCCTAGTCCTCACTGAAGTACTCATGGCATTTGCACCGCCCTCTCGAGAAGAGAATTTGATTCAGTTAGTTGCTTTGCATTTCTGGCACCCTCCCTACTGTGTCTGACACATCCACCGATTTATATATAGAGATTCATTGGAGCGTTTGTTATTTTATTTTTTTTAGTAATGGTGCGTGTAAATGTATGTTGAGTTCCAATTGGGCAGTCAACAATGACTATCTCAATTGCTACATGATGGTCAAAATAATTAGGGTGATGCAACTCACCTCTCCCACAGTTTTTATTGCAGCTCTGGACCCTGTCCACCTTCCCCTCTCCAAATCCTCTTTCGTGGCAGCGTGCCACCTCAAAGAACATCGGTCTGCATTAATGACTTTACCGCTCTCTCTCTCTCTCTCTCTCTCTCTATCTCTCTCTCCCTCTCTCTCTTTCTTAAATATTGTGTCCTATTGTTCCTTCTCTATTCTATCTCTATTTCTCTGTCTCTCTCTCTGTCTTTTTTGGTTTTATTTCCTGTCTGTTTTTTTTGTGCCTTTCTGTCAATGAACTTCTTCTGTTACTGCTTTTACCATTTACATTCTTATGTCCTTTCCCCCTCAATTCTCTACATGTTTTTTCTCTCTGTCTCTATTCTTGTCATTCTTTCTCTCTCCCTTCTGTCTGTTTGTCTGTCTTTCTCTTTATTTGTGTTGTTTTTGTAAACTAATAAAGGATTTAAAACCTAAAATGTATTTTTCTCTCTCCCTCCCTCTCTCTATCCCCACTGATTCTCTCCCTCTCTCACTCTCTTTCTCTCTCACTCTCCCCCTCTCTCTCCCTCCCTGCCTCTCTCTATCCCCACTATTTCTCTCCCTCTCTCTCTCCCTCTCTCTCTCTCTCTCACACACACACCCGCCCCTCTCTCTCTTCTCTCTGTAGATGAGTTCCTTCAGCACCAGAGCTTTGACGCTCCTCTCCTCTGTGTTTGGGGCGTGCGGCCTGCTCCTTGTGGGTGTGGCCGTCTCCACGGACTATTGGCTGCTCATGGAGGAGGGCATTGTGCTCCAGCAGAACCAGACTATGGAGGTGAAGATGGCCCTGCACTCCGGCCTGTGGAGGGTCTGCTTTGTGGCTGGTAGGTACCCACACTGTACCACCCACCTCCCCAGGACTCAAATGAACTCAGTAGGTACACACACAACCCACCCCCCCCCCCTCCCCCCACCCACAGATTGTGATGATAACGTCTTAACTGAACAGCATACAATTTTGTAAGCTAAATAAAAAAAATAGATTAAGTATGATTAAAAACCCTAAAATACACAGTATTGTTGATTGATCTTTTTGTAATGTTTAACACCTAACAGTCAACACACTAGCGGTGAAAATGGCTATTTGTAGTCCACAATTAGCATGGAAGATTAGCAGCCTTTGTAGACTTTGTGGAGCCCATCGTCCTCCTATCTCACCCAGTTCCCAGAACAATGCACCGCCTGGCCTGAGTACAGTCAGCCCCTTTCCCTTGCCTGTTGTCACTACACACACACGACACGAACATTTAATCCCCACAAGCCAATCCTAGCAGTGACAAATGTGCAGTGTTTGGGCTGGGCTCAGAGAGAGGTTGGCTTTTGGTGTATTTCAGTGAGCCGTTGTAAAGCTGAAGTCTTTGGCCGTGTGGCGTTTGGGGAGCTATTTTGGCTCTGCTTCTGTCGCTGTTGACTCAGGCCCAGTATCTCTGTATGTAGTCCTGTGCAGTCTTCTGTGACCTTTGTTTGACCTCTTGTCCATACCATTTTTGGCAAATGTTTTCCTCTTTTTTCTGTCTTTTCCCGCTTCCATCTGTCTATCTCTCGTTCCCAATTCTCTCTCTCTGTCTCCTGTCCATACTCTGATCTCTCGCTATCCTCCGTTCTTTGTTTCTTGCTCTCCTCCTTCTCTCTCTCTCTCTCTCTCTCTTTTCCTTGGCTTGTTTCTCTGTCTCTGTCTCTTTTTCTCCATCCCTTCCCCTCCCTTTTGCTGTCTCTCCTTCTGTTTTTTTTTTGGTCCCTCTCTGTCTCCTTCTCAGGGCCAGAGAAAGGAAGATGTGTGGCATCAGAATACTTCACTGAGCCAGAAATTGAGATTACGACCGAGAACACTGCAAATATTCTCAGTGAGTAGCATGTCAAAAAAAAGAAGAAAAAGAAGACGAGAGCGAAGGACAGTGTTTATGGAATAAAACCTCCCCACAGCTTTACTCCCCACTAATCACACAATCATCTCCTATGAGCTGAGCTTTCTTTGTGTTCCCAAATAAACAGCTTCCTTCGCTTCGTATTTGTTTGTTTAGCATGTCCCTCTCCTTGACGTCTCCTTCTCTCCCCTCCTCTCTTCTCTTCCCATAATGCACTCCAGAGATGGTGAGGACGGCCACTCCCTTCCCTATGGTGTCTCTCCTCTTCGTCTTCACCGCCTTCGTCATCAGCAACATTGGACACATCCGGCCTCAGCGCACCATCTTGGCGTTTGTCTCTGGAATCTTCTTCATTCTTTCAGGTGGGAGGTCATTTAAGTTGAAGTAGACTAGTTGACTAGTAAGTTGACTAGTATTTAGCAGATGTTTTTATCCAAAGTGACTCAGACTCTACAGACTACTATGAAGTACACTGTGTGATGTGTGCAGCCGGTGTGCGTGGGCAAACAAAATTGTCGAATTTGAAATAATGTCGGAGCCGTTGTGTGGAGACCATAAAAGCTTAGGTGGGCCAATGCCAGCCAGAATGGCAGCAGCGTTTTAACATAAAGCGTTTTAACATAAAGCTTGAATATGAAAGAGGGGATAAAACATATTAAATGCCCACTCTTGTCAGCAGTCCAAAAAATCAGTTTGAACACAGTTAGTATGTCAGTAAATAGAAAAAAGGGGGCAGCTGTAACTGCATTGGTTGTTGAGGTCAAATATCAAAAACTTATTCAACAGAATTATGGACTTTGCCTTTAAACGTCAAATATCAACAACCATTTACGAGAATCATGGACTGTGCCTTTAAATGGCGTTTTTATGTCATTTACGACTTTTAGTGACCATATGCTCAGTGTTTTGCCTCTCTGCTGCATGTTGGGAGAAATTATGTTGAATATGTTTTGCTGTGTCCTCAGATAACTGCTCCAGCATGAGGACTAGCCCGAGGTAAAATTAGACGTCTAAGATTAGAAGTCAAAATATGTCTCTGCTAGAGCTTTCACTCTGGTCTTATTTATGAGGCGATAATTTAGACTTGGAGAGTCAGACTTGCTTTGGAGCCAGATGTAGTGTGAGTGTGTGTGAGTGTTTGTGTGTGTGTGTGTGTGTGTGTGTGTGTGTGTGTGTGAGAGAGAGTGAGCGAGAGACGCAGCAAGTGTGTTTACTCAAGTGTGTTTGCAGATGTCTTTGCAGATGCCGAATGAGTGCAGCTTAGTCGGAGCAGACTCAGTTTTTATCCAACACTGCTGTGCCACTTAAGGTTGGGAATCTCGTAAAAGTTTATGCAGTTTGCTCATGCAAAATTCCTCCACAGACATCCATTAGAAAGGAAGAGTGATTAGCTGGAGCAGGTTCTTTGTAAATCGCTACTGACTCGCTTCAGGTTGAGAACTCTGTGAAGCTCTGAGCAGGGGAGAGCAGAATGCTTCGCCCTGGTCTGATCCGACAGCGGTATGCGGTCGGTGGTGACTGAGCTTCCCGCTGTTATCTCTCTCGCACACTGATAAGGCAGGTAGGCGATAACGGCTGCCTCAGTAGCAGACACGAGATCGGGGGAGCTCGACATTAACTTCCTGACACACAGCCTGCAGACACACAAACACACCCTGCTGTGGTTATGAAGAGGTTTGACACATTCTAGAACCTTTTGGCTCAGATTTCCTGGGGGTTATTGGGTACAGACTTGGTATCCACTGCATTTATGCCAACTGAATTTTAAAAAGGTGATATGCATGATATTGTGAGGTTTGACCTTCAGTAAATCCTGTAAACAGTTGGACCGTTTTTCAATAAAGTTTCACAGCATGTTGTCCTTCATGAACTGTTTTAAATATGGGCCGACCTAGTATTCTGAACAAAGAAATGTAAACAGAAAAGATAGTTATTTGCTTTATCATGTAGGTATAGAGGCCTTTAGTTCTATCGGTTCTGACTTTTATGGCATTATTGAAAAAAAGAATAATTTCCCATCAGTTTGCTCATTATTTTTATTCGACAGAACAATTTGTCTCCATGTCATTGGAATAATGCAGACTGAAACAGTCACCTTTGCAAATTCCCCGTTTTTGCCGGAGGCTTCCTGAGAGGACAGGAGTTAAGCATTACCGCAAATGAAAATCTCTCACCTTCTCAAGTCCTTGCAGTTGTGAAAGCTGCTTCTGTGATTTCCGTGAATTTTTTCAAGTTCAACGGATGTGCAGTTGACCAGGTGCTGTGTTTCACTGGACACCATCTGAGGAGCCATCTAATTGACAGTTTCTCTTTAGATGAAAGCCTGGACTGTCTGTTTGCTCTTGCTGTGGATTCATGCACTGGCAGAAGATACTGTACATGCCCAGGCAAAATGGAGATTTTGTATGCTGTAGCAGATTAGGGAAGAAGAGTGTGGTGCCTTTCTGTTAGGCAGGTAGGGCTGCAGTTTTGTATCTCCCTCGTCACACGCTCCATCTATGAAAACAAAATCTTGCTTCAAGATCTCCCTTGTTTGACACATCCCTCTAGCCCTTCCTTCAGGTTAAAATTTAACTATTCTCCTTATGCTTGCACAACATACATCACCCAAAATGGCGAGTCTGTAGTGTAATCTGTCTGGAGACAAAGAGCTAAACGGGGTGAATGTTTCTGACAAAAGCAGAGGCGGTGGCAGCGGGACCTTGGTTCCCCTGACCCACTTTGTAAACAGTCAGCTCCAAAGCCCTCCTCTCCAATCCAATCTGCAACTGTCTGGCCCCACAGGAGCATCATAGCTGGGGGGAGACCCGTTGAGTCCGCCGAGCCAGCCTGGCCCGGACCGGGCTAAACTGAGCCGAGTCTCTCTCTCTCGGCACCATCTGCCGTCACGGCTGGTGCCGTCGCTGATGTCATCTTTGCTTTTGGTGCCATTGCTGATGCTACAACTACCACTGCTGTAGTTGTCACAGTGGGGGTCACTGGTGACTACTTGGGTCACTGTTAAGTGAGAGAGAGAGAGAGAGAGAGAGAGGGATAGAAAGAGAAAGAGAGAGAAAGACTCTTATGTTGTTGCTTATGTTGCTCTTATGTTGTAGTTTCTGCTTTTGGGTCCTAGATTTGCTTCCACCTCCACTGTGGTCAGCAGAAGCACCATAGCAGGATGTCAGACACAAACTGTAGTTGTTTTTCTTCCCCCCTTGCCGGTGCCGTGCTGCAGTGAAGCGTTTTCAGCTGCTGTGGGGGGTTTGTGTCCACACGTCTCTGCAAGGCGTGAACAACACCAAGGCCATGGTTTTGATTGCTGGAGAATACTCAAATAGACAAAGTGTACTTCGTCACTCTGCTGTTTGTGATTCTTGTGATTTATGTGATAAAAGCATCTATGCTGAATAAGTAAGTGTGAGCATACTTGTGTGTGCTTAGTTGTGTGTGTGTGTATGGGTTTTGTGTGTGTGTGTGTGTGTGTGTGTGTGTACTTTAAAGGAGGGTATTTAACAATGCATGGCCGTCTCAGTGGATTTGTTTCCCTGGTGCTTTTTCATACAGTGCATTATTCTGTTGCATGGGCTGAGGCTTATTTAAGATGCCTGTGGTGCGTTCGCCTCGAGTGGGGATGTGTTATGAATATGATATGGCATCATGTTCCAACCAATGCAGCAAACTCTCTCTCTCTTTCTCTCTCTTCCCCCTTTTTCTCTTCTCTCTATCTCACTTCTTTCTCTCTCTCTCTCTCCCTCTCTCTCTCAGCCTCTCTTTCTCAATCTCTCTCCCTCTCTGTCTCTCTCTCTCACTCTGAGGCTGGGTTGAGGTTAGCGGCGAGGAACAGTTGTGTTCTACAGACTGTGTTAATGTGTGTGTGTGGGGGGAAATTTGTCTCATCAGAGTTGTGCTTACAGAGTGTGTGTGTGTGTGTGTGTGTGTGTGGGATGAGGTTTTTTTTTTCTTTGTGCAGTTGTTTGTTATTTGTTTGGCTGTAATGAGTTGTTTTGTGCATGTGTTGGGTTGTGGTTGCTAGTGTACTGTATATTCACAACTATGGTGTGTTTTGTGGTGTCACATTAAAAAAGAATAATATATATACATATATATTTAAGTGTGTTTTACATAAACACAAACATATTTTGACTATAGGCAACCAAAGTTACCACACATCCGAACCATACTGGTACTCCTATGAATGTATGAAATTATGAACAGTTACTGTAAATTAATTATATACATCTAGTATATACAGTATTCCTATCCATTATTTGGTGGCATTGTGTGGGTATTGAGTTGATAGTAGTTTGATGAAGGGTGTGTGTGTGTAATGCAATGTTTAGGTATTGAGGTGATGGTGGTTTGATGAAGGGTATGTGGTTAAAGTTATGTGTCTGTTGAGGTGATGGTGGTTTGATGAAGAGTGTGTGTGTGTAATGTTTGGGTGTTGAGTTGATGGCGGTTTGATGAAGAGTGTGTGTGTAATGTAATGTTTGGATATTGAGGTGAGGGTGGTTTGATGAAGAGTGTGTGTGTGAAATGTTTGGATATTGAGGTGAGGGTGGTTTGATGAAGGGTGTGTGTGTGTAAAGTTTGGGTGTTGAGGTGATGGCGGTTTGATGTAGAGAGTGTGTGTGGGGGGTGGGGGGGTGAGAAAAACGGGAAGGAGGGTTAAACGTGTTTGTTTACATATGTAAGTGTGTGTGTGTGTGTGTGTGTCTCTTGTGGATTGAGACTATTCTTTCATCATTATTCTGCCGTGGCTCATTTAGCTGCCAGATTTGCTCTTTGCCGCTTCCTGATGTTTCCTGAGCAGTGAGCCACGAGCCAATCACGGCATCCGCCCCGCCGCTGACAACCAATTACTGCATCATAATTATTCTCATCCTTTCCAATGATCTCTCCCTGCATAAGTCCAGATTGTTTTCCCCTACTACAACGTCTCAGAGGAAGTCAGGGCTCCGTGTGGCTTTTGTGGTCTGGACACAGGAAGAGGAATGGCTGTTTAAGTGGAAGTAAATGAATAATTATTAGTGGTAGACGTTCCACAAGGGTCCTGAAAGGCAACGGAAGCTGTTCAGTCCCCTGCCCCCCCCCGCCCTTGCCTAATAGGCCTCATGACAGCTGCCTCTGACATGCTACTTTAATCTGCTTTACCCTGCCAGAGGCAATAGGCTACTCTCTCTGCTTTCTCTTCATCCCTCTTTCCCTCTCTTTCTCTCTTTCTTTCTGTCTCTATTTCACTATCTCTTGTTTTCTCTGTCTTTTTCTTTTGTCTCTCTATCTTGCTCTCTCCCTCTGTCTTGTTTCTGATTTTTTTCCTTCAACTTTCTTTCCCTCTGTATCTTCCTTTTTTTCTTCTTTCTTTCTTCACCTCCTCTTCCCTCCATTTCACCCTTTTCTCTTTCACCCCACAATTACATTATGTGTCAACATATGAACATCCTCTCAGACGATCAAATGAGACCCAAGTTATGGAACGTGACACAGTAATAGATTTAGGGATGTTAGGGCTTCATGCCCTTGCAGCCTTTCTTATTTCTATCACACACACACACACACACTCACACACACACACACAAACACATACACACACACACACAGACACACACAGGCATACACACACACACACACAGGCAAACATACAGGCACACTCACAGGCATATACACACACACAGGCACATACACACACTCTCTCTCTCTCACACACACACAGGCACACACACACACAAACACACACGCACACACACACACACACACATACAAAGAGGCACACTCACAGGCATACACACACACAGGCACACACACAGTCTTGTCTCTTCCTGTTATCTTTCAAGCCTTACCCTTTCTGCTTCCTGCCTCTTTGTGCCTCCTACGTTTTTGTCCTCTCCCTGACTGCCGTGAATGTCAAAGCATCAGTGTGGGGCTCTCCAGGAAAACACTACTGAACTGACTCCAAACTCACACAACAGCATTAATGCTGCTGCTGCTGCTGCAATGTTAAACATGTTGTTATCACTCTGAATGGACACACACACACACACACACACACACACGCACACACAAAACCAAACCGACGCAAACCAACAAACAACGGTGTTTATGCTTATTTTCTCTCTCTCTTTTTTTCTTTCTCTCTCTCTCTTTCTCTCTGTCTCTCTCTCACACAGACTATCTGAAACTTAGCTCATTCCCTCTCTGTCTCTCTCATAGACTTCCTAAACCCCCCCCCCCCACCCCCTCCCCCCAACATCTCTATTTCTATATCTCTATGTATGCCTGCCTATCTTTATTTGTCCATTTATGTCTCTATCCATCTAACTGTCGATCTGTCTGTTTGTTTTGCTGTTTTTTAGGCTTGAGTCTGGTGGTTGGTCTGGTGCTGTATATCTCCAGTATAAACGACGAGGTGATGAATCGGCCAAGGGAACCGGAGCTCTTCTTCCACTACCACTACGGCTGGTCCTTCGCTTTTGCAGCCAGCTCCTTCCTGCTGAAAGAGGTTAGAGGCTGCTTTATGATGCTCAAATACAACAACACCTCTACACACACACACACACACACGTATACATACTAGAGATGTCAATGTTAATGTGGTAACACATGTGATTAATGTAAACATTTTAAAGAGTTATTTTTGTTTTTGCCCAAATTAATCATGCAGACACATAAGTCACACTAGCCGCCCGCGACTCCTCACTTTGACACGCAGTTGACATAAACACAGCTGGGAGATGGGCTAGAGATAGTCTAGAGTAGTCGCAAGTTATTGTGAAAATTACGAGAGCTCTGTTTAGGGATGAAAGAGTTTCTCTTGACATTATTTGTAGAATACAAGCAGCATAATGATGACTGTAGGTGCTTCATAGGATGATATTTTTTAAATAGCTGACAGACTTGTTGAATGAGAGCACAAGGAAATGCCCTAACCGTGGTAGATTTGAAATAAGGATGTGTGTGCAGAATTTGCTGCCTGAGAGGCAGGGGGAAAAAAAATCACATGGTCAGTCACCCCTGGGCACCCCTGTCACAGATAACCTTTACAGAAAAATAAACTGGAACTGTCAATGTTTTATTAATTGTAATTAATTGTGAATAACTTACATTCTCTATTGTGATTAATTTGATTTTTTTTAAAAATAGATTGAAAGCACTGATATATACACATACAAGTCACACACACACACACACACCACAGATAATTTGCAAAAGTTTCAAGAATTTGTCAGTATATATGGTTAGTGTATTGACGAGTTTCTAATATTCTTGCATGCACCTTGTATGTTGTTGACTGACAGTAAAACATGCGAATGCTCAGAACAAAGCACCACAAGCACACAGTAGACTACATGCCACACAGCTACAGTGCACACACAATTCACAGCTCTCACACATGCATACACACACACACACTCACACATGCATACACACACACAAACACACACACACACACATACACACGCCTACACATAAATATTTACACACAAACATACACACACACACACACACTTTCATGCAATAATCAGGAAATCACACAGTAATTAGCGACAGGTGCTAGCGGCTCTCTGCTCTCAAAGCAGCAACCCCAGAACCTACAGGCCCTCATCAATACACATTAGCGTTAGCAGCAAGCACCTGCTGCTATCCAGTCATACTCACTGGACACTTCCCAACCTGTCTCCACACATTAGCGTGACAGCAGTGTGACGTTCTGCCGCTAACGCTACTACCGATCTGCCATTATCCACCACTAGCGCTGTTTATTATTGTTTGTACTGCAGCAAGCAAAGTGACACTGGCAAAAACAAGATCCTGTTGGTTAATGTTAATATCTAACAAATAACACTTGAACCAGAATTCATATAGGTGAGGCTAAGGCTGCTAAGTGATGGAAAAAATGATAAATCCTGATTATTTTAATTAATATTACAATCAAGATTCTTAACATGATTATTCATTAACCTTTGAAGTATATTGCATTTATTTCACTCTAAAACACTTTTTTACCTGAGAATTTCCTTAGACATTTCCCATTAATTTCCCTTCACCTATATAAGTCTCATTGAGTAAACAACCAAGAATGAAGGCCTTATAGCATAGGCCTACTTGCAAAGTGGAATGTAACAAAAACAGTTGTTCTGGAATTCTGCAATTGTTGAGAGGAATAATTGTAATCATGATTATAATTCGATCAATCGCACAGGCCTAGGAGAGACAAATATAGGTACACACGAATAGATGACAACTCTGTCTGTCACACGGATGCCCTCAGACCACCAGCTCTCTCTCCCTGTTCTCCGCCTGCCCTGCCCTGCCCTGCCCTGCCTTGCCTGTCTGCCTGCCTCCCTGGATGGCTGGGCTTGTTTGGCAGTGCTGCAGGGCTTAACTGCACAGCTGAGGCGTTAATTGCCTGGCTGCACCCACTAGTGAGTCTGCGAGCGAGCATGACAGCGGCGTCTCATGGGCTGTGTCTGAAGAGCTGCAATAACGTTGCAATAACGCGCCCCCCCCAACCCCTCAACCAACCCACCGCCCCCAAATACACATAACCATAAAAGTATAAACTACAGAGAAAATTACAAAGTAGAAAAACAAAACAAAAAAAAGCATGATTAGCATGATTTGTTTTTGTTCTTGTACAGACGGACATATTTTGGTGCAGTGGGAATGTATTTGGGAAGACTATGCTGCCCACAGCCAAAAATGGTGTTACTGTTGGCTACAACAAACAGGCCTGTGTTTCAAAATGAACATGATTAGTAAATGAATTAGCAGAAGCCAGATTTTCTTTCGTAGAGGCTGTAATATTGATTCACTTGGGTATAGTGTGCAAAGTATATTTTGTTGAATTTGCTGAGAGAGAGAGGAGAGAGTGTGTGTGTGTGTGTGTGTGTAGGAAAAAATGAGCTGTGTGTTATGCTGATATTCCAAATTTGTCATTAACACACTTTTATAGCCACGGCTTTTTTTCCATTTCTTATGAATCGACATTTGTCATCCCAAGGTAAAAACTATCCCCGGGGAAATACAATGATAGACACACATTTTAATGAGCAGAGACAACACAGCAGGTTCATTGGACCTAAAACAGCTTTTTTTGTCTGTTTTGACCTGTGGCTTTTATCATTTGAATTGTTTGTTTTATGTTTATGTTTACATATATGTGAATGTGTACTTGGCAGACGGTTTTATTCAAAGCAACATACAATACAAAAATACTATAATAAGAATAAAAATTCCGTGGCTAAAATTTACAATGTAATCCAGTAATCATGTAATGTAAATTATAGGTAATCTGTTTACCATAGTCTGTTCTCTTACCATAATCTGCTAGGGTTAGAGTTCTGCATCCAGACGTAGGGTTGTTATTTCCGGTTCCTTACTCAGGCCAGTCAGAACCTGTACAGCCCAGCAGAAATATCAGCACTGACTGGCCTTACTAGAGGATTCACTATTAGTCACTCTTAATTGTGCATGTAGAGAAGATGTTTATTTGCAATGCTGTAAACACAACAAGACACAATTAGCATCTATAGGGATGGAATGTGACTTAAGTGTCATGGATATCAATGCTTTAAGTTTTAAAGCTTATATGTGTCATTTTTTTTTAATCGAATAGTCTCTAGTCTTCTTGAACGCAGCTGCCATCCACTTGCATTGTATTTAACATGAAAGCCCAGCAGTCGTTTGTTTGCACACTAACTTCAGAAGATACTTGGATGAGATTGCATGGACTGCATTTTACATGTGCTTTTCCACTCCTAGAAGCATTCAAAGCACTTTACAATGTATGCCTCACATTCACCCATACATACACCAGTGGCACCATGCTCAACAGGAGCAGTTTGGCGTTTAGTATCTTGCTCAAGAACACTTTGAAGGGGTCAGGCAGAGCCAGACTCAAACCTGCATCCAGCAGTTGCCGAATGGCACCTTTACCACCTGCACCACCATTGGCCATAGCGCTTCGGCTGTTTTGACATTTCGGCAGCACGGTTATTTATTCTCACTTTTTCTGGGTCATTTCTGATGTATTTATTTACTTAGACAAATGTTTGATCTGTGTGTGTTATAGGGTGCAGGGGTGATGTCCGTTTATCTGTTCATGAAGCGTTACACTGAAGAAGAGATGTACCGGCCACACCCGGCTCTCTACCGCCCCCGCCTGTCTGAGTGCAGCGATTACAGTGGCCAGTACCTGCACCCGGAGTCCTGGGCTCCTCCGCAGCGTGGTCGCAGCGCCTCGGAGGTCTCCAGCGACATCTCCATCCAGCTCAACCAGACGACGCCCCCGGGCCCGGCCAAGGGTAGCGGGTCTGGCCCGCCGCCCAGTGGCCCTTCCTCCTCCGGGCCTTCGTCGGCGGCGAGCTACCACCATGCCCCGCCCTCCTCCTCCTCCTCTTCCTCCTACCCACACTCCATCCACCACGCCGCCACCGGGCACACTGCCCAGGCCCTGCCACTGGCCACGCCTCCGTCGGCCGTTCCTCCGCCCCGCTACCACACGCACATGCGCATGAGTGCCTCCCCCTGCTAGAGGAGGAAGAGCAATCGAGGGAAGAAGAGGTTGAGAGAGAGAGAGGAGAGCACCATCCATATCCTCTGCACTACACTCACAGAGACACATGCCTATCACGTACCATATACAAACAGACATGCCCAAACACATACACGCAAACATTAATACACACACACACACACACACACAGGGTTGAGTGGGGATAAATATGGAATATGGACAGGTAAGAGAGGGGAATGATGATGATGTGTGTGTGTGTGTGTGTGTGTGTGTGTGTGGTGTGTGTGTGTGTGTGTGTGTGTGTGTGTGTGTGCGCATACGTGTGTGTGTGTGTTTGTGTGCTAAGGGGGGAGGGGGGGGTTAAGAGGTAAAAAGAAGGAGAAAGGATATTTGAGGGATTCATTTTTTGCATTACCTGTGCCTGAGATGAAGACTGGAGAGTGTTGGAGCGAGTGGTAGGAAACATGTCAAAGCATAACAAAACATAACAAAACACACAGACACACACAAGCGAGAATCAAGAACAATTGTATATGCATAGAGATTTGTACTTCCACAGTATGTAAAGAGAGGTTGTCATTTAATGCTGTTAAAAGACTTTTTCATGTTTTCTCCTAGCTTGTATAGCTAGATAATGTTCTTTTCACCTGCATCTATACTTCATGGCAAAAGTACAGTTTGTATGTTAATGTTCTGTTGTTTTTTTTGATGGTAAGCTTTGCTGGCGAATGTTTGGAAGAGTCCTGTAAAACATGGGACTTTGAGACCTCTTCACTATGGAAATTTTATTGACCGACGCTCAGAATCGATTTAAAGCCTCGTTTCTAGATCAATCTCAGCATCTCTCTGAGATCTAGAATGTCCTCAAAGCTGATTGTTGCTACATGGAATAGAATTTGCTGAGGTTCTTTACACAGCACAGAAACCATCAGCCATGAAAATATTGGAACTGTTAGAGCCCAAATGAATTTGGCCCCCCTTTGAGTTGTACATATTGTAAAATATAGCAGTCAGGCTTTATGCAGAGGTGTTGGTATAATAAAGACATTGCATCAGTCCCATCTCTTGAAACTGTGAGCCCATAAGCAGTTAGCAACCAATTAAGATCACCCATAAAACTGCAGCAGCTGCACCAATACCATTTTAAAGACTTTTTTGTTTTTCTTAAATCCCTCTTCAGAAGAAACTTGCTTGGTCTCACAATGTTGCTTCTTGCAAGATGCAGTTTAGCTCTTACTTTGAACTGAATATTGGCTAAGGAGTGTCCATACACAGCAAAGGCTTAGCACAGCAGAATAGCGCTAGAATGCCTTGCCTTAGAGATGTTTGTCTTTCCGTTCCCATCAGGGACTTTACTGTTTTAGCTCAATTTGCAGCTCTCTGGCTCCATGTGTGTTATGTTCCTAACACTCTAATGTCCATTAATATTTGTACTTGGGAAAAACTACTAGAGTGCTTTTATTCCTCTTATTCTTATTCTTATTACTTCCTCTATTCTGCTCCTAGTATTACAGTTACTGCTATTATCCTGATAATATATTATGAAAAAAAAACTCCTTATGCATTTCTAAATCAGTATTGTAAGTACTACTAGAAACCTTTTTTTTATTGATATGATATAAATTCAGTTTGATGAATGCTGAGAGTGAACGATTGATAGAGAGAGAGAGAGAGAGATTTGTCCAATGAAATGACCTTGTCACCAACAGTAAAGTAGCACCGTCGTCCTCAGTGACTGGAGTGTACTTCTGAACTGTGTTCTCCATGCCTGTGAAGTGGACAATTTAACTGTATTAGAATTTGATGCACTGGAAAAAAAAAAGAAAACACTAAAGCTATTTGCACAGACTTGTGGTTGCAGCAAGGAGAGGTGTTGGTTAATTTTAGCAGCCTTGAACGAAACAAAGGCATAGCCTATCAGGTGTCTTGTCATGTTGTACAATACCTTTTTGCAAGAGCACAATACAGAGATACCAATGCAGAGCCATCAGCGAGGTGAGGTGATGCAGTCCACTGCCCGCTGAGTGTTAGCCTCTGATCTCATTGCAGGATGGAGAACTGTGCCTCTGCATCTATATGGCGCCCCCATGTGGATCCAGTGGGTAGTGCAGGCTCCTCTAACGAGGGGGGGAGGCTATGAGTCATACTCACCCAGAAAGGACAGCTAATCATTGAGAATGTGAAGGGGGGGGGAAAACACTTCAGGATGGACTGCCCCTTTAAAATCTTTTTTTGTTTTGTTTTGTTTTGTCACCAAACCTTAGTATATAGTATATTGTTTTTTTCCCCCATATTAAAAAAAAAAAAAATATATATATATGTATTTCAATTTGCCTTGACTATAGAATCTAGAATAAAGAGTATATACCATAGAATTAGGTAAAGATAAACATTCAGAATTATATTCTGACATAAACCAGTTATTTTTTCACAAATTTTGCCCAAAGTCAGGAATGTACAGGAATCCCAAGACTATGTACTTATATACTTATAAGATGAGTACTTATAAGACTTTATGTACTTATAAGGTGACAAGAAAAGTAAATATAGTAACAGCTATTTTTCCTCTCGGTCCAAAGACTACTGTATGTGGCAATGTGGGTTTGAAATCAGAGCCTAGCTGGTCCAGGGTTTGTTGTTGACTTTCTTTGACTTCCTGCTTTATGATCAAGCGGGACTGGTTCCTGCTGGAGACTTTCACAAGTGATAGGGTAGATCCAGTTTATAAACCTGTAGAACACATGAAGCTCTGAAGTAGAAATTAGTTTTATTTACTGGTATATCCTATATAGCATATAAATGAGTCACGTAAATGAGACAAGAGTTTGTGTGTGTGTGTGTGTGTGTGTGTGTTTAAAATAGAGCATATGTTTTGACAGAGACAGGAAGAGTGGTTGTGTGTGTGTGTGTGTGTGTGTGTGTATGAGCATGAGCAAGTACACCATGTCATCACACACACAAGTATGTGTTTGACTGTAACTTTGTGTGTTCGTGTGTGTGTGTGTGTGTGTGTGTGTGTGTGTGTGTGTGTGTGTGTGTGTGTGTGTGTGTGTGTGTGTGTGTGTGTGTGTGTGTGTGTGTTTGTGTGTGCGTGTGTGTGTGTGTGTGTGTGTGTGTGTGTGTGTGTGTGTGTGTGTGTGAGGGCAAAAGAGTGAGCCGTGCTGGTGATGGAGTGAAGACATAAGGCACAGAATTGCTTGGAAACAAATTGGCTTTGATTGTACATGGTCCGCCCAGTGAGCTCTCCCTCAGTCCCTTGGTACTGTCACGTATTAATCGTCATTTGTGCTGTGGCTGCATCCAAACAATCCAGCCTGGAGAGTCCAACTGAATGCTGCATTATGTGAAGGAGTCCTTGAACAGCATGTGTCACATTGGCCAAACGTTTGGTGGAGTGGGAGCCTCCAGTCCTGACGCTCATTTGTCTTCTGATGTATCTCGTTCCTTTTTCCTCGTAACGCATCCTCCCTTTCTTTTTGCTGTCATTCCAATCACTCTCCCCCCCCCCCCCCCCCTCGTCTGCCTTGTATATCGTTAATCTTGATTTGTCGTCTCAAACACCCATTAGTCTCACCTGTCTCAGTGCTGTACTCCTCTCGTTTCTCTCCCACCTCCTGCCAGGACATCTGTCTTTCTCTCAGTACTGTAAGTCTCTGTCTTCCCCCTCCCTTTCTTTTCATCCTTTCCTCTCTTTCATTTCTCTTCACTCTATTTTCTCTTTTCCTATGGACTCTTGTCTCTCTCCTCCTTTGGCTAATTTGTCTCCTTTCATGCTCATTACTCACACTTGTCTTCTACCTTTTTGTCGGCTTCTCTTCCAGTATGCACTCGCTCCTGCCCCCTCCTTATCTCTCTCTCTCTCTCCCTTCTTCTTTTTCCTTCTCTCTCTCTATCTCTCTCTCTCCCCATCCCCCTCCTTCCCTCTCTCTCTTTCTCACACACTCTCTCTCTTCTTCTTTCTCTCTCTCTCTCTCACTCTCTCCTGCCCCTCTCCCTCTCTCTCTTTCTCTCCCTTTTCCCAAAGGTTTCTCTATCTCTCTCTCTTCAATCTTGTCCAGTCAGCAGCTGAGTGTGAGGTGTCTTTGGCCTGTTTCATTGCCAGCTGTCACCAGTGAGTCTATTGTTTTGCCTCTCTCTCTTCTTTTATTATGTCTCACTTCATCCTCGCCATCCATTCATCCCATCTCTCCATCCATGAGTGTTTTAACCCTTTCAGTACTGTTGTCACTCCTCTCTTCCACGCATACTACTGCTTGTCTTTCTTTCTTTGCTTTTACCTAGAGGAACTGTGCCTGGATTTTCAAAAACATTATGATTATGATTATTATTATTATACTTTTTCAGAAATACAATGTGATATGTTATTTAACCTAAGGTGTATATGTCTGTTTAACTTTTTCTTTGCTCTACAATGCACTACCAGGGAGACTGCTTCTACTGAGGAGTATGTTGCTAAATGATCAATGAAATGTGTTCAAACCTGGGTTACTGACTGCCATGTCATCGTCTACAGCTACTGAATAAATCTTAGGGTCAAACTGCCTCTGTCTCTGTCTTTCAGTCTGGACATTTACAGTGTCATAGAAGTTAGTTATGTCTTTCGAACTAAGGATAGGACCAACTAAGAAAGCAGACCAGTGAAGTTGTGAAGGTCTTCAGAAAGGAAAAGCTCTACTATGTGTTAGTTCTATCTTTGTACTAAACACACGTGGTTCTACTAATAAGGTCAGGAGTATTTCAAGTAGGTGGTTCAGTGGTAATCCTGGGTGAGTTAAGAAGGAGGTAGTGGTAAACCCGGTATCAGAAGAACCTGAAGTCCTCATTCTCTTAACTGAACATAGCAAGCATTTACCACCTCCTGTAGCCCAGTGGGACTGAGACATGTAACTACCATGCACCCCAGAGACACTCTACGTCCTACTGAGGACCCACTGGACAGGTTGCTATAACAGGCATAATTATTTCTGTATATTCCTGCATAAAGGGCTGTTGCACCAGGTCAGGCAAACAAGGCAACTGCCCAGGGCCCCTGAGTTGGAAGGGCCCCTCAAAGGTCAGATAACT
>PYXC01001670.1:1855000-1872500 GCA_015244755.2 Tenualosa ilisha
CATACCAATATCTGCAAATAAACTGCTTTGTAACTACAGTACCAGTCAAAAGTTTGGACCACCTTCTAATTTAAGTTTAGATCAGTTGAGTCATCTGACACAGTAATCCATCACCATTTTCCTTGATCAAAGAGCACTTACATAGCCAAGAGGTGTGGGGTCAGTGACCAAATAAAAAAGAAACAATGGTCTCACTTTTGCATGTTTCTGCAGAATATTGTGGTAGCCATGCTGATGAAGTCTGCCTTGGATTTTGAATTTTTTTAATTGTGTCACAGGCAAACCATTTACATTTCATTACATTTATGCATTTAGCATACGCTTTTATCCAAAGTGACATACATTTTTTGTCAGCTATTAATTGTTCAGGGCCAGTCTCCCCTAGAGCACTTTAGGGTTAAGTGCCTTGCTCAGGGGCACAACAGTGGCAGCTGGGATTCGAACCCACAACTTTTCATGCTACTTGCATGCTAGCCAGGTTCCTTAACTGCTACACTGCCAACGCCCATGCACCCCCATACCACCACACCTCCTCCTCCATGCTTCTTGATGGGAAAACACACGTAGGAACCATCAGCTCGCCTTTTGTGCACCTCACAAAGGCATGGTTCACAGTACTAAAAATCTCGCAATTGGACTCCTCAGACCAAAGGACATCCTTTGTGATTCTTGAATTGTGAATGACAACAAGAAGAAAAAATACCTTGGACCAAACAGAAGGAACTAACATTAGACCAGTGGAAATCTGTCTTTCAGTCAGACTCCAATGTCCATGTCTTTGACAGGTGACTTTAGACTGGTACTGTATGGGTACCAGTACTGTACTGGCATTGGTTCTGTGCCCCATGTCTTTGTGTCCAAACCTTTAACTGCCACTGTGTATGTTTCTAATTTGTTAAAGAAGAAAGAAAATGGTATTTTAAATTTTGGTGGAAACTCTGCAGTGGCTCTGAGGATTCCCTGGGAGGTCACAGACCCTCTATTTGAATATCTCTGCTCTGAACAATTGCAAGAGTTTTCAAATATTCTGAAGACAAGGAATGGAATGTGATCATTTCGCCATCACTAGCTAAAGGGCAAGTCAGCATGTCTGTGTTGCTTAGTTAGCATTGTAGTTATGAAATAATAGGTACTAAAGTAATAACTAGACTTTCATTTCAACTTTGGTCCACTGTAAGTGATGGACCCTTTTGTAAAATGTGCGATACTAGCCCTCTTCAGTTATAGGCACATCCTTTTGACCGAATATTTATTATGACAGATGGGTGTGCTACATTCTATACCGGTATATTGTTATAACCTATATATAACGGATATAAATAAATGTTTGCATTACATCATTTATTAGTTACACATAAGTACGCGTTACTGACAGCTAACACTTTTGTTGCGATTAAGACCCCTGCTAACTGTAATTTGGGAGCAGGCATGCGCAGGCAACTGTCTTTCACGAGGAACGCACACGCACACACCAATAAATGGGCACCTGAAAAGTTATCCAATTCATAAAGAAGGGAGTTCGATTTTAATAGGCTCGTAAAGCAGATATGGCGACACCTCGACGTCTTACTAACACTGCCCACCGCGCGCCCCTTCCGTCATCCCCCATCCCCACCGCATCCGCGTGAATCTCATCAGAAGTCTCACCGAAAGCGCAACAGCAAACAGATGTCCAAACAGTGAAGGTAAGACCCAAACTGGAGATCTTGCTTGATGTTCTGTTCAGTTTCTATGAATTATTGTCACTAAAACGTGTGTCTAAGTTGTGTGCCTGCTCGATAAAACAAATATATGGCAAAGGAAGGGCGTCTGAGTGCGTGAATTGTTTGCTGACAGTTTCCAGGTATACATCTATTGGAGCCTGTTAATTTTCCTCATCGGTTGTGCGTTTGACGACTGCGCAAATCCAGTTGTTCATTTAGCGTGCAAATATCACTGATATTTCAATTTTAGGTCAAAGCAAAACATAAATGAAATGTAGGCGTTGTTTTGGTCGTTTATTGATTTTTCTGTAAGGAGCATACATTAGGTTATGCGGAGAGTGACCGCAAAACGTTCACAATTAGGTTTAAAGCTTCACTTCTGTCTTGTAGCAATGTTTATCACACAGGTATGTTCTTTGATCGTTCATAGTTCGCTCCATCAGTTACATACGTGCTTACACTTTGCCGGTGGTTTGGACAGACAAATCGACACAAATCAAAATAAAAACCTCTGAGAGTCCATACCAACGACGTACAATGACGGGAACGACACAGAAGCTTGCGGTCTCTGTCCATAAGCAGCACGTTCATTATCGCTACGTGTTGCAGTGGTGGTGATACATCAGCAAGGTGTTACACCGAGAACAATCTCAGTCGCGTTTGCCAACGACACTGTGGCCAAGAGCGCTTAACCTGAACTCCGCCGATTACACGGCCATATTTCTGGGACTCAGTTATTCATATATTCACATTACACATGGGTTACTTTTCACTACTTGCAAAGGAGCATAAAGGTGACACACAGGTAAAGATTCACCTCAACAGTGTTGTGTACTTTGTATGTATGTCTTTTTTATTGCAAAAAAGGTATTGATGTATAGTCTGCAAGAGAGAGAGAGACAGAGCAAGAGAGATAGTGTGTGTGCAAGGTGCACATGCTTGTAAGTGTGTGTGGTTTTCCAGTCCACACAAACATACTGTGTATGCATGCATGTGTATGTACTCATACTGTGCATGCATGCAAAAAATGGTGTCTGTTCCCAGTACACAACACTACCCTGCCAAGTCCACCCACTAACTAGCCTGGGTCCTGCTTTGCTTCCAGTTGTATCCAAATACCACTCATGCCCACTGGCATGTGGTTTTCCCCACAATGGCCTGTGTGACTGACACCAACCCCATATTTACCCTTCGGAGCCTGCCTGTCGTTACAGATCTGTATCTGTCAGTCTGATCATTCTCCTGCACTGCACTTGACCTCTGACACCATGGCACCAAAGGTCACATCTTAGCAGAAGTAGAAGGACAGAAGGGTCAACAACATACAGTAACTCAAATGGGAATCATACTCAAGACACACTCCAAAGTCTGTTGTATGTGTGTCTCTTTCTGTGTGTGTGTGTGCGCACCTCTTTCTGTGTGTGTGTGTGTGTCTGTGTGTGTGATTTTTTGTGCTGATGATCCATCTGAGAGTGTTTTGTAGGATGTGTGTCAGATGTGTGTGAGGATACTGTGTGTTAGCATGTATGGCTTGTATATGCTGTATATGCGATGTTGCTGGCCAGTCCAGTGAAATGGAAGCATGGAAGCTGGGTGTCAGCTTCCTATTCTGCAGGGAGATGTCACACCGCAGGATTCGAACGTCACCATCCAGTGGTCAAGGACCTGCAGAAGGGCTCTGCATTCATATTCTGCTTGTTCTCTACAAAAGAGCACACACACAGACACTACACACACACACATACACACACACACACTGCATCTCATCCTCCTCATTCTTATAACACACACACACACACACACACACACACACACACACACACACACACACACACACACACACACACACACACACGGCATTTCATCCTCCTCATTCTTATAACACACACAACCTGCCACCATCACTACCACCATCACTTCAACTACCCCCCCACCCCCCAACCCTTTCTCATTCTGGCTCTGTTCTCGACTTTGGAATCCACTGTTGCCATGGCGATGGAGCGGAGCACGCTCTCGCTCCCGCTCACTCGCTCGCACGCTCGTTCTCCCTTTTTCCTCTTTTTTCATATATGTCTCCTGTCTTTCTGCCACTGTGTGCACAGGGAGACGTAATGACAGCACACATACACACACACACACACACACACACACACACACACACACACACACACACACACACACACACTCACACACAGGTTCCCCCGTCACGTTCACAGAGGGATGATGACACCATGAGTCTCTCAGTAGGGGGAAATACAGTGCAGAATGGCTGCTTTGTCATGACCATTTGGAAAGCATGAAATAATGATGGTTTCTGATTTGTGCTTTTATGTGTGTGTGTGTGTGTGTGTGTGTGTGTGTGTGTCTGTGTGTGTGTGGTGTGTGTGTGTGGGTGGGTGGATGTTTGTGTGCGTGTATGTGTGGTGTGCTGATTTGTGTTTGTGTGTGTGTGTGTGTACATTTTTCCCTTAGGACCATAGCAAGGACTCCTGCCATGAACGTATACTAAGGACAGAAGGAGGAAGCAAAGCAACACGAAAAACATCCCTCCCACCTACAGGCAACGTACAGGGAGTCAAAGACTGGAGAGAAGAGAGAGAGAGAGAAAGAAAAGGAGGACAGTCGATGGAGACAGCCTGGGCCGAGGAGAAGGTGTACTCTTCAGTTAAAGGATTAAGGACTCTTGAGAAATGGAGGCTACAGGACGGGTGCACATGCCTCCAGGTAAAACATGAAATCAGACAACACATTATAACCCCCCCGGCCCAGCACACACACACACGCATTCACGCGCACACACACACACAATCACACCCACACTCACACACGCACACGCACACTCACCCACACACACTCACACACAGACACACACACACACACAATATATATATATTTTACTGTAAAAACCTCCACAAGATGCCTGAATTAGTCTAAAATAGCTGTATATCATATGCACATGTGGAAACTTATCTCTGCCCATAGACGTGGTGCACATATGGCTTTGGATGAAATCACATGACCAAAAACAATTATTACAACTACAGCAACTAAAACAGTTTTCATGAAATTAAATTTTTTAAATAAAAATGTTATTATTTTTTTTATATTAAGTTCCAGAGGAGCTCATAGAGATGATTGACAGCAATTAACCCACCTCTACTCTATCTACTAGGAAATTTCAACTAGTCCTCTCATCCATGCGTACCCCAGTGTTGCTAATTACTACTCCTCTTCTTCCATCATTCCCCAGTTCCACTGCCAGCTCTACAGTCTCAGTTTAGAGATTGCACTGTATCGATCTCTGCTATTGGCATTCCAGGACCAAGGCCATCAACATGACATGACAAATACAGTATGCTCTCATCATCTCTATAGAATTCATTACAACGGGCGAACTAGTGAACTCTTTGCTTGACACTTAACACACCAGTGCATTCTTATCTGAATATCTGAAAATCTAAATTATTGACAAGTGACAAATGGCAAGTGAACTAAATCAATTTTGAGATTTGCCATCTCACTCATTTTAGATCGTTTGCACCACAGGGTTGCTGTTTTTTTTTTTCGCACAGCACGGTTAATTTTTTTTTTCATTTGTTAGTGGCATTATTTCTGGACAACAGGCACACTCAGTTAAAGTCAGTGATTCAGAGATGACAAAATCCATGATTGTCTTTGACTGACATGAGTCCTGACTGGTCAGTGATCATGTGACCATGTGTCCTACTACGACAGATGATGTTTTCAGCCTGTCGTTGGCTGTCTTGTTTGTTCGTGGAGCTCTGCTATCTCCAGCTGTGAAATCACGGTTGGCAAAATAAACGATGGGGGAAAATGGCCCTGACAAGCTTCTTAGGGGAAAGCGCTGGGTTCTTGCCTGTGGGTAGTGTAGTAATGGACCAGCCACCAATCGCTGGAGGAAATAAACAATGTTGTCATTGCATTCAGGAGTGACAGATGATCACTCTATGTATTGAGTCCCTCCTCCATCTAAAATGGTTAGAGTTAGGTTTATGGTCGTCACTCTTGACAGACGCTGCTGTTTAAAACAAGCTTTGTGCAATAATAACAATAAACATTATCATCAGGAGCATAAGTACTGATATAGTGTACTTGGATATAGTGTACTTGGAAACGTGAAATGTTCATTTCAACTCTTGAAGGCTGCTTAGCAATCTGAAAATGTGACGCTTGGACAGTAAATGGATGGATTGGACTACTAGAGGAAGGGGAGTAATGTCGCTAAAAGTCAAGAATTTAAATTTAACTGATAATTTTATCCGATCTGCAGTTGTTGAGTTTACACATAAGGGGTTCTATATACCATAGATAAAATGGTAACACTTTCTATGAATCCAGTTATTATAAAGCATTATAAATGCATCCATAAAGGTTTATAATGCATTCATAACGCTTTATAACTGATGACACTAGTATTCATGACTGACATTCTCATGGCTGTATTCATGTGGCATTGCAATTTTATCATATAAGCCTTTACAACTTAAATTGTTACAAAGCATTATGAGCTTCTTTGGCCTTTTAAAACAAGGGAATCACACCACTTTACTTATTGTGTTTAATGGTGCCGGATTTATGAATTATCGAGTAATAATATGATTGAGTAATTATGTTTTCATCTGACTTTACTTAAAGTATAGACTTGTAACTCTTCATTATTTGGCATGAGATATTGGACAGACATTATTAAAGGACATGTCATCAGTTATAAGGCTTTATGAATGCATTATAACCCTTAATGAATGTGTTTATAATGCTTTATGAATACTGGGTTCATAGAAAGTTGGTTCAAAAAAATCATCTGCCAATTCTTGGCTTTTATCGTAACTTTGGAAACCAGCAAGCATTTGTAGTCATTTGTTTGTTTACTGCTACTTTGTTTATTGTAGTCATTTATTTGTTTACTGCTACTTGAATGAAAGAAAGAGTAGAGTAGAAAGTGCTTTTGAGTAACCCAGGTAAATCCAGCAGTTCAGGGTGAATTGTACACAAATCAGCTAGCTGCATATGATGTTAGGGTGGCTGATGGTGAAATGGGTTCTGTTGCTCTGGAGGTGGGTAAAAAAAAGAGGACCCAGTAGAAAAGGCAGAGTGATGCAGTTGCCATGGATACAGACAACCTTTTGACCTCCTCAGCTCATCATGTGCTTAGCATCCCTCTTAAAAGCTCGCCCGTATGGGTAATCGTGAGCTGTGGCTGACCTCCCTCGAAGAGGCCCACCCCTGGGCCAATGCCAGTCCTCGTCCCCCTCACTCACCTTCACTATGCTCTCAACCAGCACTTTCCTGGGCCAAGTGCTGTCTCTCTCTTTCTCGCTGTCTTTTTTTCTCCCTAAAGTTGAATGTTTTTTTTTTTCGGGGGCTATATCTGCTTCTCTGGTGTCCGCCCTCTTGAGCTCTGTGTTCTCACTTTACCATCTCCGGTCCCTCAGCTTCCTGTCTTTTTTACTCTCTTTCTTCCTGTTTGGGTTCCCTTTCTTCTCTTATTCACTGGTTTGCTTCCTCCTTGTTCTCATTTCTCTTCTCATCTTTTCTTTCATTTCTTTGTTTGTCATCTCTTCTGTTTCATCACTTTTTTCTTTTTTTATCTATTTTTTTCACGTGCTCTTCTAGTCATTCTTTTTTCTTCTGCACACTCTAATCTGCTCTTCCTTAGTTTTTCTTCTATTGTATTCTCTTCTATTTCCATTTTCTCTTATTTGTTCCATCACTTCTTTTCTCTTCTGTACTCTTCTCTCAATTCTTATCTTCCCTCTTCTCCTTTCCCTTTGTCTCTTCTTTTTTCCTCCACTACTTCTTTCTCATCTTTTCTTTTTTCTTCTCTCCTCTGCTTTTTTCACTTTTCTCCTATTCTCTACTTCTCTCTTCTCCTCACTTCTCAATTTGTCCTCCACTCTTCTGCTCACCTTGTCTCCTCTCCACTAATCTCCTCTCTTTCTCTCCTCCTCTCTCACCTCTCTCCTCTACTTTCACCTCTCTCCTCTCCTCTTCCTCTCTCATCCCCTCTTCTCTTCCTCCACTCCTCTCCTCTCTCTCTCTCCTCTCCTCTCCAGCCATGGTGTGGTGTGAACGGGGCATCCAGGTGCTCCTCACCACCGTGGGGGCCTTTGCCGCCTTCACCCTGATGACGGTGGCCATCGGCACTGACTACTGGCTGTATGCTCGCGCCTTCATCTGCAACAGCACGGCCAACTCCTCCACTCAGGACGACCCCCACAACAAAGACAAGAAGGACCCAGGGGCCCTCACCCACTCTGGCCTGTGGAGAATATGCTGTCTAGAGGGTAAGGCTGGCTTTTCTCTTCTCCTATTGATATATAGATAAATGGATAGATAGATAGATGGATAGATAGATAGATAGATAGATAGATAGATAGATAGATAGATAGATAGATAGATAGATAGACAGACAGGTAGATAGATTCCAAAGGCATGCATCCAGGGTCATATACAATGGCGCAATCTTAATGTCCACACTTACAGACTCATAGTCTTTGCTGTGCATTCCAGCTGAATTCATGATGGTTTAGGGGTGTCCCATTCTCAAAACCTGAAATGCGTGATGGTTCACGTGCACCTTGAACCTCAATCCAGTTTGTGTGGTGGATGTGAGAGCTAGCATGTGCAGCATGTTGTAGCAATATTGTTGACCTTACGTTGTAACTCCATGCCAGATCCAACTGGTTCACTAGCTCTTGGCTAGTCCCAAGGTTTCTGGCTGCTCTTTTTTGTCTGCTTAGAATAGCATCAAAAACATCTCAGATCTGTGCACATTCTAAAGCATTATTCTCAAACCCCTGCGTTATCTCCCACAGAGAGAGACGAGGTGTTATTGTGTTCAAAGCGTCTAAAGTTTTACACTGATTGGCACAGAGTGCTGACGAGCTGAGCTTGGCAGTGCCGTGGACTGGGCTCTGATGAACAGCACCTATTCTGCTGTAATTACTGGGTGCTGACTAGATGCATGTCAGCTCCACTGAGCCATGGAGAACATCTAAGCAGAGGAGAGCTGAAGGACACATGCACACATGCCCACCAGTGAGCGTGCTCAGCCTCCATCTCCAGCGTCTGATAGCTAATCACTGAAGACTACAGACACAAACGTTCACTTGTGTTACTCTGTGTGTGTGTGTGTGTGTGTGTGTGTTGTTGGCCACAAAGCTAGCAGATCCTGAGTTTTTGGGGTTTCTGCTTTGTTTGTCCCTCCTTAGGTCTGCTTGCTTCTCTGTCGACACATACACTCCGTCACACCTGCTTCACCGCCACACCTGCTTCTCTGTCGACACATACACACCATCTGTGGTGAAAGAAGTATTGGAACTCAGTACTTAAGTAAAAGTAAAAGTAACCAGCAAAAAATGTACCCAAGTAAAAGTAGAACTACAACATCAACAATCCTACTTAAGGAATAGTAATATACTTAGTAATATACATAGTAATAATACTTGCTTTTAAATGTACTTAACGAACTAAAAGTAAAAGTACTGGTGCAATGTCTCTTAATGGTCAGTATTTCAATACAAAAAATAGGTCTATAGAATTAGCTCCTATATGAAATTGCACAAACTCCTATTTTTTTCATGGAAATGTTGATAACCAAAACTGCTTCCTGAAGGAAAAAGACAAAATGTCCACTAATTCTGAGTCAGATATTTTAATGAGAGGCTGACAAAAAAAATAAAAACAGCATGGTCGAAATATTTGACCCCTTACATGCAGTCTTTAGTGTGCATTTTTGGTCTCAAAATGGACAACAACCTGTCCAGCTCCTGACTAGATAAGCTGGTCAAAGAGATCATGGCTCATTCTACCATGGGCTGCTCCATCGCAAATTCTCCATCTCCATAGTCATAACTGTTGACACAGGTTGAAGTTTGTAAGTGAATACTACACACAGTCGCTAGTACATTAGGCTTACCTACTGAAGATAGCTCACAAACAATGTATCTGATGGTTAACTTCTGAGAAAGTCACGGAGCTAGCGACTTAAGCAAAAATGATACTAATAAAATGTAACGGGATGCATTTTGTGTAGTGAAGTAAAAGTACAGATAATAGCTGCAAAATGTAGTAAAGTAAAAGTATTCATAATTATTTCTACACAAAGTACAGATAAGTGAAAAATGTATTTACGTACAGTAATGAAGTATTTGTACTTTGTTACTTTCCACCACTGCACACCGTACACACTTGACAGAGCACATAGTACACACACACACATGTACAAGCATGCATAAACACAGGCCTAAGCAAATGCACACACATACATACACACACACACCATCAAATATTTTATACAGGTTTATAATGAATGGCCAGTTTATATCAGTAAATCTTGAACCATTGATCATTCAGATGTACCTTTTTTCTAAACTGAAGAGCTGTGCAAGTCTCATCAGCTGTGTTGAGTGTGGTTTGTCCTCTGGAAACCGTCCTTGGAAAACATAAACAGCATCTGCAGCGATGACTCAGTCCTGATCACAGGTCAAAGGTCAAGTTCTTGTCTGTTTACCACATCAAAGTAGACAAAAAAACAACCTCAGCAGGATATGGAGCACGACCTTGGATCAGTCAAGCGTGGTGATTTTCAAAGATCCCAAATAAGTTTGGCACCTCAGTTAGTCGCTGCTTTGGCTGTTTTTATCTTGGATCTGTGCTATAGATCAGGACACACTTACAGAGACTTTCTCTCTCCTCTCAGGGCTGAAGCGAGGGGTGTGCTCACAGATCAATCACTTCCCAGAGGATGCCGATTATGATCAGGATGCTGCAGAATACCTCTTACGTAAGCTTTCCCATTTGTGTGTGTGTGTGTGTGTGTGTGTGTAAGAGAGAGAGAGTGAGTGTTTGTGTGTGTGTGTGTGAGAGAGAGAGAGTGTATGTGAGTGAGTGTGTGTGTGTGTGTGTGTATGTGTGTGTGTGTGTGTGTGCGTATGTGAGAGAGAGAGAGAAAGAGAGAGAGAGAGTTTGTGGGTGTGTGTGTGTGTGTGAGAGAGAGAGAGAGAGATAGAGAGAGTGTGTGTGTGTGTGTGTGTGTGTGTGTGTGTCAAAGGGAACTAAAAGAGCCCAGTTTATTCAAATAAACGCTGCTTTAAAAAACATGCTATTTACACTTCTCTTCTCTCTATTTTGTGCATTTTCATATCTACCGTAACCTTAACCCTCTCCATCTCAGCTTCATAGCCTTAACCCTCTCCATCTCAGCTTCATAACCTTAACCCTCTCCATCTCAGCTTCATAACCTTAGCCCTCTCCACCTCAGCTTCATAACCTTAGCCCTCTCCACCTCAGCTTCATAACCTTAGCCCTCTCCCCTCACTCATACCTACCCTCTCCATCTCAGCTTCATAACCTTAGCCCTCTCCATCTCAGCTTCATAACCTTAACCCTCTCCACCTCAGCTTCATAACCTTAGCCCTCTCCACCTCAGCTTCATACCTTAACCCTCTCCACCTCAGCTTCATAACCTTAGCCTCTCCACCTCAGCTTCATAACCTTAGCCCTCTCCACCTCAGCTTCATAGCCTTAACCCTCTCCATCTCAGATTCATAACCTTAACCCTCTCCATCTCAGCTTCATAACCTTAGCCTCTCCACCTCAGCTTCATACCTTAGCCTCTCCACCTCAGCTTCATAGCCTTAACCCTCTCCATCTCAGCTTCATAACCTTAGCCCTCTCCATCTCAGCTTCATAACCTTAGCCTCTCCACCTCA
Organism: Tenualosa ilisha; assembly: GCA_015244755.2. NCBI lineage: Eukaryota > Metazoa > Chordata > Actinopteri > Clupeiformes > Clupeidae > Tenualosa > Tenualosa ilisha. The sequence goes on from PYXC01001670.1 coordinate 1,866,438, forward strand.
GCTTCATAGCCTTAACCCTCTCCATCTCAGCTTCATAACCTTGACCCTCTCCACCTCAGATCATCGCCTTACCCTCTCCATCTCACTTCATACCTCACCCTCTCCATCTCAGCTTCATACCTTGACCCTCTCCACCTCAGATCATCGCCTTACCCTCTCCATCTCAGCTTCATAACCTTAGCCCTCTCCATCTCAGCTTCATAACTTACCCTCTCCATCTCAGCTTCATAACCTTAGCCCTCTACATCTCAGCGTCATAACCTTAGCTGTCTCCATCTCAGCTTCATAACTTAGCCCTCTACATCTCAGCTTCATAACCTTAGCTGTCTCCATCTCAGCTTCATGACCTTAACCCTTTCCATCTGAGCTTCATAGGACCTTGTCGCTCCACTCTTTGTGTCACTCCACTCTTGAAAGGTAGTAAAAGTAACAAACACAATTTGACTTGGTAGTAGATATTTCCTCACCACCTCAATATTTTATGAGTTTCCATTTTGTGCTAAATATTTGGGTCCATGTGTTTTAACTTCTAATGAACACCTAATTAAAAACATATAATATACATGCTAGCAGGATCTGAGTTGGAGTTGCTAGCCTGTCAGAGTGACGCTGACGGCGTTGTCCACATTTTACCTCAGTTGATCCAGGTTAATCTAATGTGTGTTCATATTAGCAGAGCCATCCTGTATTAGACAGATCTCTGATTTTAGCTAGTAGCTAGTAGGGTCTGCTGTAAAAACTGTATTGCCTTTTTATGGTGGGCCCTTTTCAGACCTTCCGAGTTTGCAGGTATGGCCAACGCTGCCCCCTGGAAACGAGGTCACCGAGTGCTGTTGGTAGGACAGAAGAGTGAGAAAATTTGGTACAACATAGACCGAGTAGCAAAATGGCAACCACGACTATTACTGATTCGTTACTGTATTACATGTGACATAGTGATCTAATCTAATCTTATGGCAGCAGCACTCGGTGACCTTGAACAACAGGGTTAAAATGCTGTTATATCACTTCAGACAGAAAAACTTTGAAACAGTTAGAAGTAGGACCCTTGAAAGGATTGTGTCAAATAGTCTGATGAAGTGTTCTTTCCGGAACTATTTATGAACACTTTTGATCATCATCAGCTTTGTCACAAATGATTCGTGAAATATCTCATGATTCTAATTAGAGGTTATGTAAGGGTCGTTCTCATTCAAAGGCAGTTTTAAAAAAACTTTCGCAATAAACCCTTTGATGAAGCAGTGGTTACTCAAAGCTTTTTGAAGGAACCCCTGTTGTGTGATGTTTATCCTGAAATCACTTTTTTCTCTCAAGTTAACCGGTTATGTGACTAATTGTGGCCTCGGTGTAAACAGAAACCCTCAGCTGTAAGAGTTACGGGGGTGTGCAGTACACGTCTGTGTCATTGACATTGTCACACATTTGGTGAGAGAAACGATGGTACAGTGTTCCTTGCATAGTGAGCGGTATGTCGCGGTGCATCTCTGTCATTCTGGGGGTGAACTGTCTGAAACTAGGATTAGCTCACCCTTGACTGGTTGTTGCAAAAACCAGGAAAGAGGAGATTAGAAAGAACATTTTGGACTGCCAGTACTTTCAGTCCAAGTAGGACACATTGCTGTTGTTTTAAATAATATTGCGGTTGTATTTATATTTCTAATACGCAGTGTGTGTGTGTGTTATGCGTAAGTCAGACTGGTAGAAACCAGTAGTGATTTACGGTTGGGAGACCAGTAATTGGAAGCTAATGGATTTCAGTAGCTTATAGTGATTTTGAAGTAACCAGCAAGGGGAAGCACTATGTCACAAAATAAAACTACTCTCTAAACTTCTGAGGTGGCAAGCAGTGGTTGACTAGCACAATTGATTTCAGTCTGATTTCATCGTGGTGTGTGTGTGTGTGTGTGTGTGTGTGTGTGTGTTTCAGAGAGGTCTAAAAATGATGTGTGTTTGTTCAGGTGTGGTGCGTGCTTCCAGCATTTTCCCCATCCTGAGTGCCATCTTGCTACTGCTTGGGGGAGTGTGTGTTGCCTCCAGCCGTTTCTACAAGACCAAGAGACACATTATCCTTGGAGCTGGCATCCTGTTTGTGGTGGCAGGTATGGTATGGTGTCCCAAAGGGGCCAAAATACATGTTAACAGAAGTGTGGAGTTAAAAGTAAATCTCAGAAGAGGAACAAGAATGCTGTTCACTTCTTACATGCAGTGAAATTGCAATAAGATGCATGGTAAATTGCAGAGAGTGTCTGGTATGATTTCACTGACTCACAAACAGTGAATTTATTCCAGTGTGGACCGGGGTGTTTTGACACAAAATAATGTCATCAAATAATGAGACACTGATTCAGTGACATGATTAGACACAGCAGAATATCTCCAAAAGAATAGGTCCCATTCTGAAGTCTGCAGAACTGGATTCAAATGCATGGTTTATTGCTGTCACATAATACAATTTAATCTCACTGAAAACATTGTATGAATAATTTATACAATAAGCACCATGCTTTCCATCAGTTCTCAGATTTGGTTCTTGTTGTTTTTTGCAAAAGCCCCTTGCATAAATGTTTTTCATTTTTCTAAGCAAGTACTCAACATTCTTTGGCTTTTGATTGCAGGCTAAGCCTTCCTCTCTTGAAGTATTTCTTGGAAATACAGGGATAGTTTAATCAGGGTTGTGAAAACTTGGCAGCACAGTGAGCTATATAAGGCTTATGAGGTGAGTCATGATCACTATATGGAGAGGGTTGGCTCCTATGTCTGGCTTCAGATCAAGGAAGTGACATCAAAGGGGAACTTGGCACCAACCTTATTTGATTGGAACGACTTTCATTCCTGCCGTCCTGTGTCCTGATTTTTTTCCTTCTTCATCCTCTCCTAATTTTTCTCCCATTTTTCTCTACCTCTGCCCCTCCCCCACCCCATCCCCCTTTTCACTGCCATCCCATAAGGCCTCAGCAACATCATTGGCGTGATTGTGTACATCTCGGCGGCGCTGAGCGACATCTCGCCAAAGAAGGACGAGGACAAGAAGTGGCACTACTCGTACGGGTGGTCCTTCTACTTCGGCGGGCTCTCCTTCATCCTGGCCGAGGTGGTGGGCGTGCTGGCGGTCAACATCTACATTGAGCGCAACAAAGAGCTGCGTTGTCGCTCGCGCACCGACCTGCTGCGCACCACCACCTCCGCCATGCTCCGCCTGCCGGGCTACCGCTTCCGCCGGCGCTCCCGCTCCAGCTCCCGCTCCACCGACCCCACCGCCCGCTCCCGAGACCCCTCCCCGGGCCCCGCCGGCAAGAACTTTGGCCCGCCCCTGGCGGCGGGTCCGCCGCCCTTCTCCGTTGCGACGCTGCCTAACCCGCACACACAGCACAGCAGCGGCGGAGTGGGAGACATCTCCATGTACACGCTGTCACGGGAGAAGCCACCCATGTATGGCACGGTGGACCGCGCCACGCTCTACCAGCTTCATAACTACTTCCCGACGGGCAAGGAGGGCACCGATGGCGGCGGCGGCGGGGCGTGATGATGAGCGGCACGCTGCCGTCGCTCTCCAAGTCCAACCTGGCCGCGTCGCTGCAGAGCGGCACCGCCACGCTCAACACACTGTCTTCCACCGGCGGCAGTGGCGGAGTGGGGCAGCAGCCGCCGTCCTCGACTGCGACCATGGAGCGCAACCGCGACCGGGACCGCGGCCACGGCACACTGGACCGCCTCGATCGCAAGGGTGACAGCTCCAACTCCAACACGCTCAACAGGAGAACCACGCCCGTCTGACTGCACCGACAGATGAGGAGGGGTGGAGAGGGTGCAGGGACGGGGGCAGGGGTGGGGAAAGCAGGCATCTGGGGGAATAGACTGGAGGGTGAACAGGACTGAAAGCACTGAAGGAGTTGAGGAAAGAGAGAGGAAAGGCATGAACAAAGATGAGGGAGATATGAGCTTTTGGGTGGCACAGAACTGGATAACTGGATAAGGAAGTATGGCTAGCGGGTTGGGACAAACAAAAGAAAATATAGAAAAATGGAGGAATTATAGCCATGGCTTGACCAATAGAAGGAGAGAAGAGAGAGGAGTGAGAGTTTCTTTTCTCTCATCCTTAACATCTTCTCTTCATCTCTATTCTTCAATACAATTAATCTCTAACAGGACTAGAGCAGCATCAATGCCATCATTGAGTATTGGTTCATTTAAAATGCACATAATGTCTGTAATAGTGATATTCCATTCCTAGTGCTTTATCAATAGGTTATTCAGACCTATCTTCTTATTAGCAATTTGCTGTTGTTTTTAACTGTAGATATAATAGTTAGGGTATATGGTTTTTTTGTAAGGGTCTTTAAAGATTCCAGCTGTGGATTCTTGCACAGTGACATTACATAGTAAGATGTCATTTACAGTCAAGCATGTGAGGAAAATGTGAGAGAGTGTCAAGTTCTTGTCTGTAAGTATTTATTTATATATTAATTTCAATATATTATTACAATTACAATGATATTATTGATTTTTTTTGACGGCACATAATTTAGATCAGTGTTTTCTATTATTGTAATTGAAAAGTGTGCTAGTTGTTAGACTTTTTGTATGAATATGTCGTTTATTTATTGATGGTTGTACTGTTGCTATGACTACAGGCTATTATGACATGACAAGGGAACTGTATATGTTGTGAGACACAGGACAAATGGAATGGCGGGAAAAATGAACATTCCTTTGTTTTTTGGACTTGATTTTCATTATGTGGACATTTACGATGGGGGAGCAATACCAATAATACAAACAAACAAACAAACAAACAAACCTCACCACTATCAATATAAAAAACGAAAAAAAAATCTTCATAAAATATAATTCATTATATAAACATTATATCTATATCTATATAATGTGGAATAATTTTTTTGAAAAATAAAAAATGATATATTCTACATCTGTGTCCTTGGCAGATACTGTCTGTGCACTCAGGGGCTAGATGCATGAGTCTGAATTGGCCCAGATAAAAGCAAAAGGTATGTACTGAGTACAAATAGCAGCCCAGCAGTCACTGTGTGTGTGTGTGTTTGTATGTGTGTGTGTGTGGTTGTGTGTATGTGTTTGTGTGTGTGTGAAAGTCTGTGTATACGTGAGTGCTTATAGGGTTTCTATGTCTTTATTTCCTGTTTGTGATGATAGGGACCTGCATTTGTGAGGCATGCATCTCTATGTGTGTGTGATTATACGTGTGTTTTAGATTTCAGAAAATTTGGTAGATTTTGTAAGAAAAAGTACCAACAGTATAAGTACAGACTTATAGCAAGCTCAGAGCAAGGGGGTGTTCGCATGGAGAGTTTGTGTGAGCTCATTGGTCCCTGTGATTACTGTAACTGTCATCATTGGTCAGGGGCACCGCTAAAAATGTTGGGCCCTATGACAGAAAATTATTTTGGCCCCTCCAAACATTGATTATAATATTAAAATGTTCTCTGGGGGCCTCTGTCAATGCCAGGCCCTCGGAATCATCCTAAAGGTGTGTGTGTGTGTGTGTGTGTGTGTGTGTGTGAGAGAGAGAGAGAGAGAGTGAGAGAGAGAGAGAGAGGTTCTGTGTGTGTGTGTGTGTGAGAGAGAGAGAGAGAGGGACAGAGAGAGGTTCTGTGTGTGTGTGTGTGTGTGTGTGTGTGTATGTGTATGCACACATGTGTTTACATGCAGAATAGGCCTGCCAGATGTAAAAGGGAAACAGAGCAAGAGTTGTCAGTGTGTGTAGGTGCTCATTTGGGCTGTGACTGAGGCTTCCTGTGCTCATGAAAGGAAAAAAAGAGAAGAGGAGTTGTGTAGGTGGTGGCGGTGGCTTGTTAGCAATTGTGGATAGAGACTGATATCTGCTGCCACATACAACCACGATAGCACTACTGTCATATACTGTTCTTGCTGTTGTTGTTGTTGTTTTTGTTGGTACCTGTGCTATTTGACATGACTCCTGCATTGGCTCCATTGGTTTGAAGAGCAACAGAGAGACACTAGGAGATTTGTGTGATGGTGTGTGTGTGGTGTGTGTGTGGTGTGTGTGTGTTTATGCACACACGAGAG
>PYXC01001670.1:1880000-1887500 GCA_015244755.2 Tenualosa ilisha
GTAGTTCTGTGCAGGAGAGTGTAGTGGCTGGGTGGCTTATCTGAAGCTGGAGTAGCGTCCCTCACCGGACAGTGTGAAACAGATGGAGGCAGGCTTGAGGAAGAAGTGTACACGCTTGCTAATGGCCATACAGATACAGACGGCTCCCATGACCATGAGGAAGAGGCTGAAGATGGCCAGGAGGCCTGCTGCCACGCTTAGTCCTGCAGAGGAAAAACATCTGTTGTCTGTCGTTTGGTCAATGATCTGTCAGTTTACTGCTGGGAGAATCCGCCAATTCACATGAACACGATTTGTAGCCACTGGTAGAAATGTGGCATCGGATTACTGCCTATTTATTTCTGAAAAAGAGGGCAGAAGTAATCACATGTTTCACGCCATTTTCAAGATGGCAGCAGCCCACTGAGTGTAGTTTTGGGTGAATTAGCTTGCCAAACACAGCCTATTGGATTGCACTTCCAACAGGAAAACCTCCACACAGTTCCAATTCCAGCCTGCATATTCAAACTGCGAGCTTAATGAGCAGGTCGGAATTAGAATTCCAGATTGACAATGATGTTCCAGGTCTATCAGTACGTTTTTGTATCTTATGTACAGTATCGATGAACCAATGCCTGAATGTGAAATGTGCATCAGAACACTTTCAATTTCACTTTCACTTTCTGTGCCCTTGTTACACTGTACCCACATCAAGAGTTACATTGTAACAAACTGCATATAAGTATGTAAGACTATGTAGTAAATGGATTTATGTGTACTTATTACACATTTATAGTGGTGATGTACTCTGCACAATTACAGTACACAGTTTGTTATACTGTAATTTATAGTGTAGATACACCTTAATAAGAGTGTTGTAATCTAAAGTGTTCTCAATTTTATCATTCTTTTTTATCTGTTTTATGTTTCCTGTCTTCAAAATGGTGGACCAAACACTCTGTCCATGCAGTCTGTACAGCTTTCATCCAGTCATCCGTCTGTCATGTCCTTGTTCTGTGGTGAAAGTGACTGACTCTCAGCAGCATGGGAGAGACCTGCATGGTGACTCATCCTCTGCTGCTGATCGTATAGTAGAAGTGATGGAATATTTGGGGGATACTTTATTGTTACAGCCAAAGTCAGAATACCGATTTGACAAGACCTAGATTCTCAAAATGCACAGCTGTCGAAGGAGAGAATGAGGGGGAGAAAGAGAGAGAGGGAGACAGAGGGGGAGAGAGAGAAAAGAGAGAAATGTGTGTGTGTGGGTGTAAGGGGAGGGAGAGGTGGAGAGGAGAACTGGATGGCTGACTCACTCTTGTCCGTCGTCTTTTGAAACAGAACCGCATTCTCTCCGGTGGTGAAGAACTTGAAGAAGGTGCAGTTAGATTCTTGACAAGAGAGAAGGAGAGAGGTGGAGAGAGAGGTAAAGGGCACAGCAGTGCAGCTAATCACACACACACACACACACACACACACACACACAAGCACACCCACACTAACACATTGCACAAACACATTCTCTCTTTCATGCAGACATTCACTCAGATTCACACTTTAGACACACTTCAGACACACACACACACACACAATACTCACACATGTTGCACTCTCTCTCTCCCTCTCTCTCTCTTTGTCACACAGATTCACACAAACACAACACACACAGACACACACACACATTCTCTCTCTCTCTGTTACACACACATATTCAAACACACACACACATTGTACTGCACCCTGTTTCTGTCAGCAAAATCATGCAAGCAGTAATGGAATGTTGTTTATAGTAATTACTGTGATGTTGCAGCACTGACTGATGTTGTCTATAGTAATTACTGTGATGTTGCAGCACTGACTGATAACTGACTGCCTTACTAGTGATCCCATCTGACGCATGCTGTATTCGTGACTGCAGGCAGGTTTGTTGTTTTTGGTTACTAGAGTAGGTAAAAGCAGAGCGAGAGGCGCAAACATGCGTTTATTTCTATGTTCTATTTTCGCAAGGGGTGTGTTTATTTGTGTGTGTGTGTGTGGGGGGGGGGGGTCCCTCTTTATGCAGACCAGAGCCAAGCTCTCCTATGCACATGAAACGTGAAAAGTTTATATTGTGACGTAATGTGACACTCCGACATGCAGACCGGAATTATTCACGTTTGCTCCCACTGTAACGTATGACGTTGCTCTATCTTGGTCAGTATTCAGTGGTCTTTGCTATAAATGTCTGATCAGTTTACTGCTTTGGCTGTGAAGTATTAACAAAAAGAGCCTGGATGGAGTTCATAGTACTCAGTTGAAGTGGCATAAATATGCCCTCAACATGTAGGCATGCTGAGCACATTTCTCTGTCAGCTCTTCCAGGAAGATGCAGTGTGTGCTGTGAATTAATGTTAGACAAGCTGTTGTTTTACGGCGTGGGGTGTGCAGTCATCGTCACTGAAACCTGATTTGTTGCTCTTGCTTTTGAAGTGCAAATGCTTCAAAAGGACAAGGTGCCCTGGATTAAGTATTTACTATACATATTGATAGATAGATAGATAGATAGATAGATAGATAGATAGATAGATAGATAGATAGATAGATAGATAGAAAGGTACTTTATTATCCTTTACAGAAAATGACTCTGTTACCACAGCTATCTTCTTGCAGCCAGACACAATAAACATACCCTATATTCACATATTGTTAGTAGAAAAGTTACAAGTTTTAGTAGTTAAGAGATTCAGCCCACTGTGTTAAAAATAAAAAAAAAGAAAATAAGAAATAAACCATTATCATGAATTATTAGTTGCAATCGATGGGCTTGATGGATACAAGTGGAGTGGTCACTACTAGTCAAGATCACAGCATGCTGCCGGTTGTGGTGGACCGGGCCATACCTCCTGGCAGATCAGCTGGCCCACAGCTCTCCCTCTCGGGGTCAACGTCGGCCACCCACAGGGACTTAACACAGCTCTTCCACAGGCCGTAGTGTGCCACCAGGCACGTGTGGTTGCTGGAGAAGTTCTTAGACGGCGCCAGCTCTACCCAGAACTCTGTGCCCACCCCGAGGACAGCCAGCACGATGCCCACCACCGCCACGAAAAACGCCAGCTTGACTTTGCTCTCCTGGTTCTCCGTCATACCCACCCCGTGGCCTGAGGCAGAGGTGGATGCAGTCCGTGGCCGTCGTTTGGCACCCCCACGACCCCCACCCATGGCTGCTGCGAACCCCGCAGGGCCAGGGGGAGGCCCCCCGGGCCCAGGCGTCCTGCCCTCCTCATCCTGGACGAAGAAGGTGGACCACATGCTGAGCTGCCTCAAGCAAGGACCTGAGGAGACCTACGGGAGAAAAAGATGAGACAAAGTCACGTCAAGTCTATTTTAAAAAGCAAAAATAGCAGTGAACCGAAAAAGAAAATAGCAAGTAACCAAAGTGATAGCTATCGTAGTGATGGTAACATTTGTAAATAGTAAACCAAAAAATAGTAAATAGCAACCAAAGTGATAGCTATAGCAGCAATAGTAACAGTTGTAAATAGTAAACCAAAGTGCTATTCAGTCAAAAGTATCAGAACCTGAGACACAGTTAAAACAGCAAAGAAGGGAAACCTCGAGATTAAGCCTGTGAACCCGACAACTGCAAAAAGCATTTGAATTCAATTCAATTCAGTTATATTATATTTATGCAACACCTTTTACAATAGTGTTGTCTCATGGCGCTTTAAAGCAAGAAGCACCCAAGGGCAACAGGAGCAGGGAAAAACTCTTTCACACCCATTCACACCTATTCTTCTGCGTTGATAAAGACAGCAGTAAGGATACACAGGGGCAGGGAGAGACAATAAAGTAACCAAGGCAAACAAAGCAAAACAGCAGTTCCTCTACAACAACTAACTAAAGCTGGCCTGGTGCGACGAGCCTGGTGCGACCAGATCATTAGAGTAAAATAAAATCAGAAGGGTAATGACACAATATTTATGCCTGTCATAACATTAGCATTGGCTCCATGTCATACATGCACCATATGCTACTGCACGTATGAAATCACGTCTGACTGCGGATTGTGAAATACCTCATCTCATGTTTTAGCCACGGCATCAAGTTGACTCGCCTGTAATAGATCACCCTTAGGACAGCTAACCTATGAGAAATGTAGAAGCCATTCACTCCGACACTCTGTGCAACTGTGTGTGTGTGATATGGTGCTTCATGCATGCAAATGCTTGTGTCACTGAGGTTATCTCATGCTAGTGTGTTTGTTGCCATTTTTGTATTTTTTTCATGAACTGTAAAGTGAAGAGTATCCATGTGCTCCCCAAGTAAACAAGCAAAACAGATGGACTTGCTGCCGTGTCCAGTGAGGTAACTGATACGCAGCACTGTAAATAATTGTATGTGCTTGGCAACTGTAACTGCATACAACTACAATGACATGCTCACACTCACTCACTCACTCAAATACACAGATACACACACACACACACAAATACACACACAAACATAACCTTGTTCTAACCCAGTCCTTATCACTGAGCTATCTCTCTCTGCCACTCTCTCATTCTCACACACGCACACACACACACACACAGACATTCACACTCACACTCCTGATCACTCACACACTCTCACCCTCCAGACATTGTTACTAATGGCTGAATGCTGCAGAAATAACAGCAAGGCAATCAAGTCCCTTGCGTAACGAAGCATAACATAATGAGCACTGTGACTTGTCCCTTACCAGACCCTGCCTCTGTTAATTACACTGTAATTATTGAACATGGCACGACTTTCCAGCACAGTTTACTTTCCTACTTCAGATTAGTACCTGCTTCATCCATGGCAGCCATCCATGTTAGCAATTACTTTTATTCCCTCTTAAACCAGATGGTACCATAAACTATCTTCATGCATTTACAGTCCCTTCCCAAATATAAGCCACTCCATGTATAAACCTCAGGTCAGTGTTTTATGCAAACTCAAAAAACAAAAGCATGTATTGATCACACTCTTGTATTAACCTCACCCATGTATTAACACCAGTTTACTAAACATTACCTATTGAATCACTATCAGATCAGATCAAGTAGAATGATGAAAAGAAATGCAATCCTCTATATAGCCCTCACCCATGTATTAATCTCATAGATGGAGAAATTTTACAAAATCAATGTTTTAACCTCAGTTGATAATCTGGAAATTATGGTATATAATATTTGAGTTAATCTCTGCAAATATGCATTGGAATGGAGAATATAACTGTGACAATGATAACAGCATTACATGCAGCAGACAGACAGACAGACAGATAGATAGATAGATAGATAGATAGATAGATAGATAGATAGATAGATAGATAGATAGATAGATAGATAGATAGATAGATAGATAGATAGATAGATTGATACATTTATTGTCCCATAGGAAAAGCAGTAGTGAGTAGGAGGAGCAGCAGCAGTGATAGCAGCAGCCTAAGATGAGTGTGTCTGTGTGTGAGAAACAGAGTCACCTCGAGTGTGTGTGTGTGTGTGTGTGTGTGTTTTAGGGTTAACAGTGTTCAGATCACGCCAGAGTGTGTGTGTGTATGTGTGTGTATGTGTGTGTTTTAGGGTTAACAGTGCTCAGATCATGCCAGAGAGAGAGTGTGTGTGTGTGTGTGTTTTAGGGTTAACAGTGCTCAGATCATGCCAGAGAGAGAGTGTGTGTGCATGTGTGTTGTGTGTGTGTGTGCGGGTGTGAGAGAGAGCAAGATAGCTAGAGCGTGGCTAATTAAACAGGCTGGTGTCAAGGAATGAGTTTGCTGACCTGTTTGGCTGTGTATGGCTGGGACGGCAGTAGCAGGGACTCTTAGGCTACGACTGAGACAGAGACGAGAGGACAGACTGAAGGAAGAAAAGAGAGAGAGAGAAAGAGAGGGGGGGTGGAGAGGGAGAGAGAGAAAGATGGACAGGCTCAAAGAGAGAGCGGGGTCAAATCAGCATGGCATTGCTGTGGTGCACACGCCCCTCCCAGTCTCGCATGGGAAGGTTAATTGGTTAAAAATGGCGGCAGCCCGTGTCTGTTAATCAGGTGGTCATACATTTTTACAACCCCTTGTAAAGTGTATTTGTGAACTTCGACATCAGATGTATGCAACATCCATATTAGACAGCGTGTGCATTAATGTGTGTGTGTGTGTGTGTCTTGTGAGTGGTGTGTGTGTGTGTGTGTGTCTGTGTCTGTGTACGTTCGTGAGTGTGACAGTGTGTCGCTGTGTGTGTGTGTGTGTTTGTGTATGTGCGTGTGTATGAGAGTGTGTGTCGCTGTGTGTGTGTGTGTGTGTGTTTGTGTGTGTGTTTGAGTGCACTGGTGCTTATGTGTGTTAGAGAGGGAGTCTATTTTTGACAAACACCTGTTAATGACATTAAAAGGGCCTGCGTAATAGGAGCACGGCAGGCTCTCTCTACTCTCTCCATTACACTCTCTCACACTCTCCCTCTCTCTCTGTCTCACTCACTCACTCCCTCACTCACTCACTCTTTCTCTTCTCTCTCTCTCACTCTCTCTTACACACACACACATACTCATTTTCTCTCATCCTCTCTCTTTCTCTCTCTCTGTTGCTCACTCTCTTCCTGTATGAAGAGTGTTTGTGCATTTGAGTCTATATGAGTCAGAGTGTGTGTTTGTCATTGTGTGTGTGAGAGAGAGGGAGAGAGAAACCGAGAGAGAGAGATGGAGAGGTGGTAGTGAGCTGAGTTTGAGATGATTGAGGCATCCCGGTTTATATTCAGTCCATTAGTAGACACTGTTGATAACTCTCAGTTACCACGACAATCCGTTATTACACAGAATGCACAACTAGTCACGACACATCCAGCACAGACCCTGACAAAAAAGAAAGGCTATTTGTTCTTCACTCGTTTATAGTGTTTGCAGCATTTTAGCATTAACAAATGTGACAAGCTTTGCTTTTAGCATGCTACAAGAGAAGAAAGTCTTATTTCAAGAGAGAAATTTGAGAAAGTTGATGGCGGTTTTACCCTTGAGGGAGAGCCAAGGTCCCGTGGCTACTTCAGTTAGCAGTCAGCTATGTAAAGTAGCTATATAAAGAAGAGTTATGCACTCTGGACTAGGATGAAGGTTAAAGCCATTACAAGTCTGAAATGTCTCACATTGGTACAGAAATGGTTTGAAAGCATTAAGGAAAAGGGTAGGGCATGGGTGCACTTAAACATTCCCATGTTTGCACACGTCTCTTAGCCTTTCACTGCATCAGGTCATGACAAATCAGAATTGTCCAAGCAGCAGTAATCACCATGTTAAAGGTTTGGTTTTATATGCGTAAAAGAGTCACAAAGGACCCAGGACTGAGACCCAGAATGGAGCGTGTCTATTTAGATATAATGTAGCATGTAAATGGGATTGAATTAAAAAAATTAGTTATGGAGAGTGATGAGGCCTAAGCTTAAATAGTCCAATAATTGGCCATTTGGGTTTGATTGAAGGGCATTGTTTCATGGCATAGAGGGATAAAATCTCATTGCACTTAATTGGATATTG